>PVKZ01004635.1:0-75286 GCA_004027375.1 Macroglossus sobrinus | reverse complement strand
TTTTTGATAATTTTAATATAATTTGTCTTGGAGAAAGCCCTTTTGGTTTGAGATAATTGGGTGTTCTGCTGGCTTCTTGAATTCTAAGCTCCAGCTGATTCCTTAGATTTGGGAAATTCTTGTCAACTCTTTGTCTGGAAATGCTTTCTAATCCCTACTCCTGTTCTTCCTTTCAAGAATACTCGTTATTCTTATGTTTCCTCTTCTGATACTATCAGATAGTTGTATTTATCTTTCATTTTTCCATTCTTTGGTCCGTAATTCATTCTAATTTTATTGCTCAATTTCTGTTTTTGATAACACTGATTCTTTCCTCCATTTGGTCGACTCTATTTCCCAAGCTTGCTGATTCATCCTTCATCTCTTTTAGTGTGTTCTTCATCTCCAGAAGTTTTACTTGGTTCTTTTTTAAGGTTTCATTCTCCCTGCTAAAAAACTCATTCTGCAGATCTATTTCTTTTCCTCAGTTCCTGGAATTGTTGCTTGCATCATTTTGGATCTCATTTTTTTCAGAAGTATCATCCTGAATTTTCTGTCATTTAAGTCACATATTTATATGTCTTTAAGCTTACTTTCTGGAAATTCTTCTCTTTCCAAGCGGCGTTGTCATCTTGGTTGTTCATGATGTTTAGTGGACTATTTCTTTGCCTGGGCATTAATGGAAGTATATTGTTTTTGTTTTTTTTTTATTTTTTTTTTCCTCAGAAAGATTATATAAAGGTCTCTCTTTAGCCTGTTGCAAATAAGGCCTTTTTTCTTATAAATGTTCAATCAGTTCGCTACCCTCAGGCTCAGTCACTGTCAGTGTTAGCGACAGTTTTGGTAGCATTTTTGCAGATTTCCCTGGGGCTTTGTGGTGTTCAGTCTTGGAGGATATGGAAAGGGATTCCTCAGGTTTGGAGTATGGGAGTGTGTTCAGCCTTGCATTTTGCAACCAGGGCTGGTAATGATCAGCCATTACTTCTGTGGTGTCCCCACTTTGTTTTGCTTTGTGCCCTGATTGCTGGAGCTCCCAGGTCTTTCAGACCCAGCTGTTCAGGGAATGTGCCACATCTTCTCTCCTTCCCTTCCTCCTGTAAGGATCTTCAATTGGGAGAGGTAGCTTCTTTATTTATCCTGGTCTACTGCCCGACTCTTGAGGTTCTGACCTGTGGTAACTCTTATTCATAGATTACTCCCTCACATGTGCTCGTGTGCAGGTTGGTTGTTATTTGTTCAGTATTAGATGTTTGGCTTATTATTATTTCAAGGGGAGAGATCTGGGAACATCTCTCACTCTGCCATGCTTCTGACGTCCTTGATTTTTTTTTTTTAGTTTCAATTTTTTTTTTTTGGTAAAGTGTTCATTTTGTTAACTGATTTTATTCCTGAACTCATTGAATTACTTTTCTGAGTTTTATCTCATTGGATTTATTCAGCACTTCATTCTTGAATTCTCTGTCATTTAAATCACTCTTTTATGTCTTAAGTTTATTTTCTGGAGATTTTTCATATTCTTTCTGATCTACCTCATTACCTTGGTTACTCATTGTGTTTTATGGGTTATTTCTCTGTCTGGGAACTTGTAGGAATAAAATCTGTTTTGTTTGTTTTTTAAGTATCCGATTCTTAAACGTTTAGCGTGTTGACAAGTAGAGGTATTTCTTTTGCTTTCCAGTAGGTGTTGCTGTATTACAAATTTTTGCTTTTTCTTACGTGCATAACTGGGGTTCAATGTCTGTGGAGTGGGGTCATCTTGGCCATGGAAAATACCCTGTATTTCCTGAGGAGGTAGGCATCCTTTTTGTTACTCAGTTGTTTTTTTGCCTCAGGACACCACTCATTTTATGTTGTGTACTGGTCACACAGGCCTGATTGCTGCTGCTTCACCTCTGTTCTTCCAAATGGGGGCGGGTGGGGGGGCTTACACCTTGACCCTTCACTGCTATTGCATCTACTGGAACCGTGGCAAGTGCGTGACTGTGTCTTTGTCCTGTCTTTGTTCTTCCTCCCTTCCCACCACCTCTCTGCTTGCTTTAATATGCCCACCTGCAGGTGTCTCAATGTGCAGATCCCTCAGATATGTTTTTGTATTGAGCAGGGAATCCTTTGTTGAATTATAGATGTCCAACTTGTAACTTCAAGGGTAGAAAGTTGGAGGTCCTCTCACATCACCATACTGTTTATGTCACCAGTACTTCATTTTTATCAATGGACAGAATATCTAGACAGAAGATCAATAAGTAACTGGAGGACATGAACAATACAAAAAAAAAAACACAACTAGCCCTAATAGACATATTTGGAACACTCTACCCAACAACAGCACATACACATTCTTAAGTGCTCATGGAACATTCTCCAGGATAGACCCTGTGTTAGGCCATAAAGCAATTTTCATTAAAAACAACTGAAAGCATACAAGGTATCTTCTCTGACCAAAGTAGAATGAATCTAGAAAATAATAGAAAACTGAAAACTTTGCAAATATATTGGAATTAAATGACATACTCTTATACAACCAATCTGTCTAAGAAGAAATCACTGAGGAAATTAGAAAATACTTTAAGACAAAGGAAAATTAAAACACAACATACCAAAATTTATGAGAGGCAATGAAAGCAGTGCTTAAAGAGAAATCCATAGGTGTAAATATGTACATTAAAAAAGAAAATCTCAACCTCACATTACATCTTATGGAACCAGAGAAAGAGTAGCAAACTAAACACAAAGCCAGCAGAAGAAACACAATACAGATGAAAGCAGAGATTTAAAAACATATAGAATTTAAAAAAAAACAATAAGGAATCCATGAATCCAAAAGTCAGTTCTTTGAAAAGATAAACAAAATTGAAAACCTTTAGATAAACTGTTTAAGAAAACAGTTTAGATACTGTTTAGTTATTTTAGATACAAATAACTAAAATCAGAAATGAAAGTGGGGACATTACTGTAGTTTTAAAGAAAAAACTACAAACAATTGTACACCAACAAATTAAATAATTCAGATTAAGTGTACAAATCTTCACATACACACAAATTACCAAAATTGACTTAAGAAATAGAAAATCTCAACAAACCTATAACCAGTAAAGCATTGAGTCAGTAGTTCAAGACAGTCTGCCGCCCCAAATTCACCACTGAAGTCAAACATTTAAAGAAAAATTAACACCAATTCTATTCACTCTTCCAAAAAATAGAAGGAAGGAATACTTCCTAACACATTATATGAGGCCAGCATAATTCTGGTGCTAAGGCCAAACAAAAATACCACTAGAAATGAAAACTACAGATGATTGTGTCTCATGGATACAGATATAAAACTCCTCAAAAAAATGTTAGTGAACCAAATCCAGTAGTACATTAAAAGGATCATATAGCATGACAAAGTGGGATTTATCCCAGGAATACAAGTATGGTTCAACATAAGAAAAAAAAATCAATGTAATATACTACATTAATAGAACAAAGCAGGGGAACTCCACATAATCATTTTAATTGAAAAAAAAAAGCATTTGAAAAAATGCAACACCATTTCAGGATAAAAATGCTCAGCAAACTAGGAATAGAAAAGAATTTTTTAACATGATAAAGGAAATTAATGAAAAACCCACAGCTAACATCATTCCCAATGGTAAAAGTCTGAAATCTAACATCAAGAACAAGAATTTCTGCTTTCATCACTTGTATTCAACACTGTACTGGAAGTCTTAGCCAGAAAAAGTCAAGAAAAATAAAGGAAACTGGAAACAATTGGAGTTGAACTATCTCTATTTGCAGATGTCATGCTTCTATTTATATAAAATCTCAAAGTATCCCCTCAAAAATACTATAGCTAATACAAATAAGTTGTTTCTATACAGCAATTAATCTCAAAAGGAAATTTGTTTCTTCTAAGAACCCATTTCTATTTAATTAGGACTTCACCCTTATGACCTCATTTAATCTTAATTTACTACTTAAACCTCAAAATACAGTCACATGGTGGGTTAGGGATTCAACATATGAATTTTGGGGACCGAGTTCAGATTCAGTGTAATCTCCATCAAAATTCTAAGTCTTTTTTTTTCAGATTGTAAGTTATTCCTCAAATTCATATGGAATTTCAAGGCGGCCCCTGTAGATTAAAAAAACCTGAGCAAACCCCAAAAAAGATAAATCCAAAGAAATGTATGCCAAGAAACATCATAATCAAACTTCAGAAAACTAAAGACAAAAATTCTTGAAAGAAATAACAGCACTGTTATAGAGGAATAAGATAAAGCAAGTTTTGTGTTCTTATAAGGGCATTATCCCATTAATGAGGGCTTCACCCTCATTGACTAATTACCTTCCAAAAGTCCTAGCTCCTAATACTATCACATTGTGGGTTAAGCATATGAATTTGGGGGTTTGGGAGTACAAACAATCCACAAAATAGTCACAGATATTTTCTGTATCCCCTGGAGCAATGGTTCTCAAAGTGTTATCCTGGACCAGCTTCATTGGCACTAATTCGGAACTTGTTAGAAATGCAAATTCCTGGGTTCCACCTCAAACCTATTTACTGAATCAGATATTGATGGTGGGTCCCAGCAATGGATTTTAACTAGCATTATTCTGATTTTCTGATAACCTGATGCATTACTGCCAATGATACTCAACCTTGTGAAGATACAACTACAAGATGGTCATCTGTAACAAGGGTAAAGGCTTTCCCAGAAATTTATCATGCTGGCATCCTGATCTTGAATTTCCAGCCTTCAGAACGGTAAGAAATGAATGCTTGTTGTTTAAGCCTAAATAAATAAAGGATAGCTAGAGGAAATTCTTTAAGAAATGATGAAGGAAACATGGACTATAAGAAATGAGGAACGAATAACAGTAAAAATATGGACACATTTAATAGACGATCTCCTGATTTCTAGTATTAGATCTTTCAAGCAGAAATGATGTTGTCTTATGTAGTTCTTAAGGTATACAGGAAATATTTAAAACAATTATACAATAAAGTAGGGAAATTAAAGGACCTCAGCTGAGATAAAAGGTTTTAAACTGGTTAAATGTTGACAGAAGTAGACCATGGTAAATTATGTATGTATAATGTGATACCTAGAGCAAATACTAAAAAAATCTGTACAAAGAGATATACTTAAGGACTCTATAACATTCTTTAAAAAAATGCGTAGGTAACCCATAGTAAAAAATGAAGTGAAATAGAAACAAAAAAGAGAAAACAAATAAAACAACCAATAAGATGGCAGACAAATGTTCATAGCAGTTTTATTTATAATAACCAAAAGTTGGAAACAACACAAATGTCAATCAATGACTGAATGATTAAAGAAAGCGTTGTATATCTTTAATCAGAAAACAACCCCCACCCCCAAAGGAATAAATTATTGTACCTGAAAACCTGGGATTGATCTCAAGGGAATTATGTTGAGTGAAAAAAGCCAATCTCAAAAGGTTCTATAGTGTATGATTCCATTTATAAAACACTCTTTATGAGAAAATTATAGAGAATAGGTTAATGGTTGCCAGGGTTTAGGAGTGGGGAGCAGGCAGTGGAAAGAATGAGGATAACTACAAAGGGATAGAATAAGGGATCTCTATGACATTGGAAGTTCTTTATCTTGATGTGGTGGTAGTTGCACAAATTTACATGAGATAAAATTGTATAGCCACACATACACAAGTGCATGTAAAACCAGTGAAATATAGTAAGTTCTGTGGATTGTACCAGTGTCAACTTCAATACTGTACTATAGTTACGCAAGATGTTACCATTAGAGAAAACTGGCTGTAAGGTACAGAAACAAAATAGTACTATACGATGTTATTTCTACAGCTTTCCAGAAATCTATTTCTAAATAAAAAATTTTTTGAAAGTCCCAGTAGAAAAAAAAATAGACAAAACATATGAATGGACTATTCATAGATAAGGAAATTTGAGTACCAAAAATACTTGAAAGGCCTCAGTATAGAACAGCTGTGGTACAGGAAGTGACTTTCATATCCACTGGGCCCTTCCCTGACTCGTTTAAATTACCAGCACCTGCATCCCCATTTAAAGATCCAGAATCCAAAGTAACCTTTGCTGAGGTACATTAAAACTGCTTTTACTCTTATGTTGGTAACTCTCCTTGGCTTGACATGTTGGAATCACTTTTTATAGTATTCACTAATGTTCTCTTCCTCTCAATCTGAAACCAATCCAAATGCAGATGATTTTTTTTCACCCAAATGGAGAATCAGTTATCTCAACAACTGAATATTTTTGTCTACTACTTTCAACTAGAAAAGTACTTGTTTGTAATAACAATTTAAATTTAAAAAAGGCCTCAAACAAATGTTAGATACTGATTTTTACTACCCTAACATTATGAGAATATGGTAAGCAAAGCATTTTAATTCAGGTTTAGTTTGTGTAATAGCAAAGAAAGTTTTCTGTAAGTATTAGTATCTAATAAAAAATAAGAATCCATTTTAAAATGGTTTCTAGAGATCCAGGTTTCCTGAACCCATTAGATTCTTTTTTAGAGAAATTGGATAATAAAGAAAGGCAAAAAAGAATACCCCCAAAAAAGCAACATAATTTTTACAACCAGATGTTACCTGTCATATTTGCTTCATTCTTTAAGAATATTACAGATAAATGTAACTACTTCCTCCGAACCTTTTTCACTTCCTGAAAGTGGAATCCATGGTCATATATGGATCCATGGTCAACGCACAGTACTGTTCTTTGCATTATTTTGTAATATTTACACAAACGTATTTTATTGTACTTTTTTACTTATTATATACTGTGCTCTATCCCTGTAACTATATGTCAAATTTGTATCTGCTAAATCAAAATAGAATTGATTGTTCTACATTTGTTTTTAAAGAAATCGTGTTACTCTAAAATATTCTATTTCATTATAGTTTAAGAATTTTGCTTTTTATATTCTGTTCTTCAATCTATTTGGATTTCAATTTACATATGTATATAGAGAGCGCTAACATTTTTCATTAATATGTCTTCCATTTATTGAATAGGCTATCTATTCTTCAGTTATTTTCATAGCACTATTATATAAAAAATTCCCAGTTCTTCCTACAATCCTCAATTTGTTTCCATTGATTTGTTTATTCATGAAGAACACACTGTTTAAATTACACCAGCTTTAAGTATGTGATATCTAGTGACTGTCTTTATTTTTCACATTTTCTTCAGCCATGTGTAGCCCTTTACATTAAAATATAAAATTCTGAATCAGTTTGTGAAATTCTTAAAGTATAACTAACTGGTGAATGCTGAGTTGAAGTACTTTATAGACTTAGAGATTTGAAAAACAATTTATATTTTACTATGAAAAGTCTTTTCAGAGTGTTATTTTTCTAAATTTTAAGGTGTTTTTGTGTGTCCTTTGAAATGTTTTATAACTATAATTCCTTGTTTATTCTGAGATATTTTACATCAACACATTTTCTAATTATTTCTCATAGAAAAGGTTATTTTTATAGTTTCTCTTTTTTCCCCAGTCTTCCTTTTCTTACTAATCCATTGGCTAGGAGCTCAAATATCATGTTGATAAGCAGATATCTTGTTTCTAGTTTTAGGGAGAATATTATCAATAGATGTCTGAAAGTTTTTGATGATAAGCTTTTTCATTATACAATTTGAAACCTCGGTAAGAATTCTGTTTCATAAATGTGTGACTTCTTCAATAGGCTTTCTCACATTAAGATTTCTACTCTAGAACCAATTATGTAATATGCAAGGAGGTGCCAATACCTACTAAAGTCTTTTTCATATTCAAATATTCATAGTGTTTCTATTTCTAATGAGTATGAATTCTCTGATGTCTAACAAGGTGCGACTTTTGGCTGAAAGCTTTACCACATTCATTACAATGATAAGGCTTTTCACCTGTATGTTTTCTCATATGAAGCGTAAGTGATGAGATCTGAGAGAAGGCTTTTCCACATTTACTACAGTCAAAGGGTTTCTCACCTGTATGACCTCGTATATGTATAGTAAGGGATGAACTTTGGGAGAAGGCTTTTCCACATTTATTACATTCATAGGGTTTTTCACCTGTATGACCTCTCATGTGCACAATAAGGGAGGTTCTTTGAGAGAAAGCTTTTCCACATTCATTACACACATAGGGCTTCTCACCTGTATGACTTCTCATATGCAAATTAAGCAATGAGCACTGAGAGAAGGCTTTCCCACATTTATCACATTCGTAAGGCTTTTCCCCCGTATGACTTCTCAGATGAAGGGTAAGGGATGCAATTTGAGAGAAGGCTTTACCACATTTATTACAATCGTAAGGTTTCTCTCCAGTGTGAACTTTCTGATGTGTAATAAAATTTTGCTTTTGGCTGAAGGCTTTACCACATTCATTACATTCATAGGGTTTCTCTCCAGAATGAATTTTCTCGTGAGCAATGAGATTTGATTTCTGGCTAAAGGCTTTGCCACATTCCTTACATATATAGGGTTTTTCTCCAGTGTGAATTCTCTGGTGTCTAATGAGATTTGACATCTGAATGAATGCTTTTCCACATTCATTACACTCATAAGGTTTCTCTCTAGTATGAATCTTCTGGTGCGTAATGAAGTTTTTCTTGTGGCTGAAGGCTTTTCTACATTCCTTACATTCATAGGGTTTCTCACCAGTATGACTTCTCATATGTACAGTAAGGGCTGAGCTTTGAGAAAAAGATTTTCCACATTCCTTACATTCATAGGGTTTCTCACCTGTATGAATTCTCACATGTATAATAAGCATGGAAAACTGAGAGAAGGCTTTCCCACATTTATCACATTTATAAGGTTTTTCTCCTGTATGACTTCTCATATGAAGGGCAAGGGATGCAATTCGAGGGAACGCTTTACCACATTCATTACATGCATAAGGTTTTTCTCCAGTATGAACTTTCTGATGTGCAATGAGGCTTTGCTTCTGGCTGAATGCTTTCCCACACACATTACATTCATAAGGTTTCTCTCCAGTATGAATTTTTTCATGATCAATGAGATTTGATTTTTGGCTAAAGGATTTCCCACATTCTTTACATGCATAGGGTTTCTCCCCAGTATGAATTCTTTGATGTCTAATGAGATTTGACATTTTAATGAAAGATTTCCCACATTCGTTACACTCGTAAGACCGCTCCCTACTGTGAATTTTATGATGTTTAAGAAGTTTTTCCTTGTGGTTGAAGGCTTTTCTACATTTTTTACATTCATAAGGTTTTTCTCCAGTATGAATTCTCAGGTGTCTGATAAGATCCAAGGTTTGACTGAATCCTTTTTCACAATGATTACACTTAAAGGGGGTTATTACAAAATGAGATGAGCTATTGCCGAATGACTTTATAGGTTCACTATATTCACAGTATCCCTTTCTTATAAGAATTCTCTCATTATTATGACAGTAAAAATTATTATGCTCTAAACACTTTCCAAATAAGTCAGAATCATAGAGATTGTGACTGGAAGGAAAAAAGTCTGAGTCTGGAGAAAATGCATTTGCAAATTTCTTATACCATTCATTGACTTTTCCTTCAGTCAGTGTTTTTGTGACTTTATCTTCAAGTTGTGTCAAAAGTCTGTGCTGGATATTATGATGCTCATCAAGTCCCCATATTTCTCCTAAAATAGATTGCAAATAAATATTACTTATAAATTTTTCCATTATTATAACATCCAGATTTCAAAAAACATGCTATTATAGGACTGATTCTTGGCGTAAGGCCTAGTTTATCATTATTAAGCAAATTCCATGTACATAAAACTTCTATTCCTAAACTTTAGAAAATTTCAGGAAAGCAAATATGAGTAGAGGCGGACATTTATAAGTACAGCTTTGATTGCTTTTAAGTGGGATTTGAAAGAAAACAGAAAAATTGTTGGGTAAATAAAAGAGAATGTAGAATTTACAAATAAAGTAAGAAGGAATAATGATAGAGAAAAAAACAGACAAGAAGTTAAAAATACATAATAAAACTATTTTGCAAGACACTATTAAAATATACTTTTACAAACTGACAAGAATAACTTTCTGGAAAATGTAAATGACCAAATTGACTCTATAAGATATAGAAAACCTACATAGGCCAATTTCCACAAAATAAATAGAAAAATTAAAAAACAAAACAAAACAAATAGGAAAGGCCCAGAGAGATTAACATGAAATTTTAACAAACATTTAACGGACAGCTCTCATGCTGTGTAAAATGTTGCCAAGATAAAAAGAGAATAATTCTCAATTTCATGTGATGAAATGAACAACAGTAATACCAAAACCTGACAAAGATGACAACCAAAAAACAAGCTATATACAAATTTCACTTATGAATATCAATGTAAAAATTTTACATAAAATATAAAATGACTCAGAAGAAAAAAAAGTGACCTAGAAACACATTAAATCTAAGCCATATCATACTTGAGATTCCTCCCAGCAATATAACTATGTTTCAATATTAAAAAAAATCCATTACTATAAGTAAATATATTAATAGGTCAAAAGTGAGAATTCAAGTAACAAGTTACAAAGATATTTAATGATAAAATTCAGTATCTATTTTCCATTAAAAAACTCCTTAAAAAATAGGACTAGACAGACATTTATTTAACTTAAGATAAAGTACAGTACAACTTATATACCAGCACCATACTTAATGGGGAAAATCTCAAAGCAATTCCAGTAAAGTGAGGAAGATGAATATTATACCACTATTATTACAGAAATGGATAGTACATTACATATGGAAAAATCAGAGGTAGAAAAAATTGGAAAGGAAAGGTAAAATTAATATTACTTGTTAACAATAAAATGATTTACCTGCAATATCAAGAGTCAACTGTAAAATTATTTTAAGAAGAAACTAATTAAATTCGCTATATACAGTAAGTATTCAGTTTCAATAACCCTCACCTATACAAACAACTATTTACAAAAACATAAAAAAAGACTACAGGTACAAATGCTACAAAAATATAAAAAATCTGGGGAAAATTTTAATAAGAAATGTCCCAAAATTATAAGAAAACTAAAATACACACACAGATTTGAACAATTAGAAAGTGTTATGGGTTGAACTGTGTGCCCCCACCCCTCCCCCGATAAAAAGATATGTTGAAGTCCTAATCCCCAGTAACTTAGAAATGTTAAGTTATTTGGAAATTGGGTCATGCAGATAATAATTAGTTAAAATGAGGTCGTATTGGAGTAGGGTAGCCCCTACTTCAATATGACTGGTGTTCTTATAAAAAGAAAGTCACACAAAGAGATACAGAGACATGGAAAATGCCATGTGAGGATAAAACACTGGAGCTATGATGCTACAAGTCAAGGAAAGTCTGGGGCTACCAGAAGCTGAAAGAGGCAGGGAAGGGTCCTTCTACTACAGGTTTCAAAGGGAGCATTGCCCTGCTGACACCTTGGTTTAGTATTTCTAGCCTCTAGAATTGCGAGAATAAATTTCTGTTATTCTAACTAAGCACCTAATTTGTGGTACTTTGTTATGGCAACCCTAGGAAACTAGGACAAAGGAATATTTCATTCTTAGAAAAGAACATTCAACTGCAAACATGACAATTACTCTTAAGCTAACCTATTAACCTAAAGTGGTTTCAAAAAGAATGTTTGAAATTATAAGTAATAGCTCAAAGGAGAATGATGCTAGCGGTTGCCACCATAGAGGGAAAATGAGTAAGAGAAGAATAATTACTTTTCAATATATAACCTTGCACCTAAAAACTGTACTATAAGCATGTATTACGTATTTTAATAAATAAATAAAATAGTTCTAACAAAGTGGTAATTAATAAACAAGAACAACTGGAAGATAAACATTAGACAAAAGAGTTGGAACATAAAACTGAAAGAGCCTATCTACCATAATTGGATAGGGAGTAAGTATAGTGAGCAGGAGGAGAAACAAAGAGTGAGAAATTGAGCTTAAATATGGTATAGTAAATACATAAATTTATCCATGATCACATCTAAAATCACACTAATATGGGATAAAGAAAAAAGGTATAAACTGACAAAGATCATTCCTCTATCCTAGAGAAGATGAAAAATTACTCTAAAAACAAAATGGAAGCTGAAAGGCTCTAGAGTCAGGGACACCAGGCAGAGGAATACAGAGAAAAGGAACTGGCTCAAGCATAGAGAGAATAAGTGAAATTCTACATACTGAAGGGTGGGACATACAGTCTCCTGTTGCTGCTTAGCTCCTAGATAGAAAAATGGAGATGTTACTCCCTCTCTGCCACACTGAGAATTATGTAAGGGTAAAATTCCCATGAAATGGTAAAGCAGGTAAAGTTAGAGACCTTGTTGCAGACTATAAATGTAAAAAAGGCAGCAGAATACTAAGCTTTGGGTCACTTCAATTAGGGGTAAAAGAAAAGCTCAGTTAAACAAAAGATGTTGAGGAAGAAAGTAGGTTTCAGCACTATACAAACAGAAATGAAAAAGAACTCCAAAGGAAAAATGAAAATATCAAATGTTACAGAAAAGACTCCATATTTTAAATGATAGAATGAAAAAGTATCTGATCTATTTTCCTCTTTACAGGAGTGAAGTTATTGATTTTTTGATGATCCTATGCGGTGGCTGTAGCATAAATGATACTAAACGTGTTAGTGTTTTCAAATACACTGAAGGCTAGAACAGAGGAAGAAAGATTCTAAAAAGAAAAAAAAAAGACAGCTGTTCATGCTGATCGTGGGCTGAGCAAGCAGCTGACAGTGTCAAAACGTTTATCACATCTTGAAGGGCAGAATTAATTATCCTTTGAATATAACATTGAAATTTGGGAGTGTAGACTGGTTACAAGAGACTTTATATTCCAAGATATGTCAGAGAAGCCAGGACTGAACAAGGAAACATTCTGAAGTGCTGTCTTTTCAGGAACAAGTGTACTGTGGTGAGAGTGTAAGATTCAAATATGAGAAGACTTGCAGCTGCAGTTCCCTTTTGGATGAGAAGAAAAAGCCTAACCATACTTCTACACATATAACCATATAAAATAAAGAGGCTTCAATTATGAAGCAGAGGTGCATTCATATACATCGAGTTGACAAACTTTTTCTTAAAGGGTCAGATAGTAAATAATTTAGGCTTTGTAGATCATATAGGATTTTTTTAAATTAATTAATTTTTTCTAATTTATGGTGACATTGGTTAACGAAATCCAACACGTTTCAACTGTACACTTTAACAGTAAGGTGTGTGTGTGTGTGTGTGTGTGTGTGTGTGTGTGTGTGTATTTATATATATATATATATATATATATATATATATATTTTTTTTTTTTTTTACACTGTGTTTTACACTGTGTGTTCATAGATCATATAGTTTTTGGCACAACTATTCAACTTTGCTGTTGTAATGTTAAGTAGTCATAGACAAGATGTAAATGATTGGGTGTGGCTGTGTTCCAATGAAAGTTTATTTATAAAAACAAATGGCTGCCCTACAGGTCACAGTTTGTTAACCTCTACTTTAGATCATACAGCACTCATTTTCCTTCCTCAACATCACCTTTCTTTAAAGCAGGTCAAGGAAGAACTATCCTCACTCAAAAATGACAAGGTGCTGGAATCAGATCTATAAAAAGTATTATAAGAGAAAAAAAGAACAGAAATATGATATAAAGAAAGCAAACGAAAATGCAAGTGAAAACCATTCTGGCACATACTAAATGAAAATCTTGACTAAACATATTGTCATGAATGAAAAAACTTAATGAAAATATCACCTATAAGTCAGGAGTTCACAATATAAATACACGAGGAAGAAACAATAAGAAAACATAAGGGGATTTAAAAAAAATTAACTGGCAGACTCAGGAAAGAAATGAAAAAAACAAAGCCACCTGGAACAAAGAATACCATGCAACTGGGGGTAAAAAAGGCAGAGAGAGACTAGTTAGGACTTTTAGTATTGAAATTATGGTAGTGTAACCACATATTGCAAAACAACAAGATAATGAAAAAATGGAAATTATGATGCATAACTGGGCTTACAGGAAGTAGCATAAATCATCTCAGAATACCTCAATACTTCCTACCAACCACATCTGAGCAACACATACACTCAAAAGTGAACAAAACAAAAATAACTAACTTGTATCCAAAACCAGAACTGAGAGAGAAAATTACAAAGCAAGCTAGAGAATGGATCTGATTTGAGTATCTATGCAAACAGAAGTCCTGTTTAACTGAAGCATAAGCCTTGGGCCAGCAATAAGGAAGAGAAACTCAACTGAGGTTCCTACAAAAAGTAAGGACCCTCAGAATATTTAGCTGGTCCTCTCTTAGATGGCTACTGGCATCCACCAAACATACATGCAAATCATCTTCAGAAGAAAGCAATCCAATTTAGGACAATAACATCAGAAATTAAGATTTTAAAATCTGAATTCACCATCAGCAATCATCAAGCATGTGAAGAAGCAGGTACAATAAGTGAGTCATTGAAAACAAGATATTTAAACCTGAGGACTTAAAATATTAGAACTGTTAGACACAAAATACAGATGAGTGATGTATTTTTAAAGAAGCAAAGGATAAAAACAAAGCTGAACAAAACACAGAAATAATTAGAAAGCACAAGAAAGATGTGAAAAAAACAAGGCGAAAAAAGGAATGTCTAAAAATATAAAATACTACTATTGAGAAAAAAAATTTAAATGGATGAGTTAAAAAGACAAATACAAACAGTTGAAGAGAGAATTCGTAAACTGGAAGATATATCTGAAGTAATTACTGAGAAGGCAACACAGCGAGGTAGGAAAGTAGAAAATAGCAAAGGAAATGAAAAAAAAAAAAGTATATGGAGAAAAAATAAAAAGGTCTAGAATCTACTTAATAGGAGTCCCAGAAGTAGAATACAGAGAATGAAGGAGAGCCAATATTTGATAAGACTGGCTGAGAAACTTGCAGAATAGAAAACAAATAAAAGAACACCATAGGTAATTTTATAATAACAGATTTGAAAATACAGATGAAATAAATAGTTAAAGATAACAGATGACCTTGGAACATCAATATATAGTAAACTTTTACAGATACAGAGAAAACAAAATCTCTATGAAAGTTATGTTATTCAACTCTGTTAAAATTATCTTGAAAATCAGGATTAAATGTAATTTTCTGGAAAAATATAACTTATTATCAAAAAGTAATATCAAAAGAGAAAAAAACCTGGAAATGTGTTAGGAAATATTGATATGTAACACACAAGTAAAAAGGTCAACTGATCTTTTAGGTTCCTTGGAAAGAAGTTCTGAGGAAAGAAGCATCTTATTTAGAAATAACATCTTAAATTTATAAAGAATTCACAATGATTGTCACTATCAAAGTCTACGGTCTTTAAGAAAATATCTTTGAAGATCATTTCAGAGGAATCAACTATTCACAGATTAACCATTAAAAGTTTCTGGCCCCTCCTCTCTTGCCTGGTTCCCTCCCACTAACCTGGACAGTGTCTCCTTAACAATTCTTCCTCTACCACCCAGGGTTCTTCTTCTTGTTCCAGCTTGAAAATCACATCAGGTTTGGTGAATGGATAGCCTACCAAAGAGAAATGACATAAGGCTTACTCATAAATACTAGAACAAAGAATCATTCAAGAATTTAGGCTGGCACAAGGAAACCAGGCTTTCTGAAGAAAAGTGTGGTTTCTGGGGATGTTGCCCTGTGAATCATAACCAAGGAGGACCTTTTGTTTTGAAAGCCACAGCATGCACATTCATGTAAGCAAAGGCCATATTCACTCTAATACTTAAAGGTTCCACACACTTCAAAAAATTAGGGAAAAAAGCAACTTTACTCTCAGAATTTGGGTTATACAGGAAACTACCCTTACCCACTGTGAGTAAGTTGTTATAATTTTCTAGCATCACATTCCGGTACAGGTTCCTTTGAGCAGGATCCAACTGCTGCCATTCTTCCTGGGTGAAGTCAATAGCCACATCTTTGAATGTCACTGTTCCCTGTAACAACACACTCCTACTCAATCTGAAGTTATTCACCTTAGATGCTGTGGGCAAAACATATTGAACTGTGTTCTCACGGTATGCACAGGTAAAAAGTTATATATATATATATATATATATATATATATATATATATATATATATATATATATATATATATAAACCTTACCTAGTTTTGTAATCGTCTAAAAGAAAAAAAACATTAGCAACATCCTGTCAGTTTAGGTTCATTTATTTAATTAGCAAGCACATATCTTTAATAACCACCAAGGGTTAAAGAGATTTTAGGCACCAATTTATCCTGAGTATGGAAAATGGGAGGAATATACAACTTTACTCAAGTTACTAGTTTGGGAACTCACTAGATGCCTGTGATTCAATGAGGCAAGAAAAAAAATTAAACTAAGATTTGGATGGAAGCAGAAGCAAGGAGAGGAGGATATGGAAAATTTGTAGTATGGTAGAACATTCAACTAGAGATATACATTGATTTAACAGTTGAACATATTCATTGGATAAGAAGTCTACAATGAAATGAGGATTTGATTATTGTTCCTAAGCCTATACTAGGTGTCAGCAGCCATGAAAATGGGATATGACTGCTCAGAGTTCACATATATTTAAAAAAGAGGGCTACAGACAGAATCATACAAATATCAGTGGAAGAAAAAAAGATTCATTAATAAAGTTTTCTAGTGCTCTGAATTATAGTTACAAGCAGAACTATGAGAAAACATCGATAATGCTTTAGAATATGTTTCAGCAATGAGATGTTGGTGACAAATTGCTTCAAAGCAATGTGATTTGTTTGCCATTAATGTGCCTCAGAGAAGGCCTTTTGGATTGAGATTAATTAAATTATCTGTTTGCTTCTTGAATTTGAGGATCTAGTTCTTTCCATTAGTTAGGGTAATTCTCATTATTTGCTTGAACAGGCTCTCTATTTCCTTCTCCCCCCTCTTCTCCTTCTGGCATCCCTTATTGTTCTTATATTGCTCTGATGAAATCAGATAGTTCTTGTAGAATTCATTCATTTTATATATTTGTTCATTTATTTATTCATTTATTGATTTTTATTTTTTAGGTGAGGCAAACCTTGGTTGACCTCACAGATTGCAAGGACCTTGTCAGCTTACAATCCCTTATTTTTAATTTTTTATGCCTACAGCACCTGGTCTTCCTAAGTGGTCTCCCATCCAAGTACCAACAAGGCCCGATCCTGATTAGCTTCCGAGATCAGATGGGATCGGGCTTGTTCAGTGTAACCTGGCCATAGACTCTTTCATTTTAATTTTTTTAACTCTCAAGTCTCTCTTCTTCCAATCTAATCATTTCCAGATTTCCATCTTCAATATCACTAATTCTTTCCTCCATCTGGTCCACTTTGTTTCCTAAGTTCGCTATTTCATTCTTCATGTCTTTGAGTTCTTCAGCTCCAGAATTTCTATTTGGTTATTTTTAAAATTTTCAATCTCTTTGGTAAAGTATTCTTTTCATTCACTGATTTTATTTCTTAGTTCTTTAAACTGCCTATCTGAGTTTTCCTGTATCGTATTGAGTTTTTTCAGAACTATAATCTTGAATTCTTTGTCATTTAAATCACATATTTCTATATCTTTAAGTTTACTTTCTGGAGGTTTTTCATTTTCTTTCTGAGCTGGCTTGTTATCCTGGTTGTTCATGGTATTTGATGGATTATTTATCTACACAGGCATTTATGGGAACGAACGCTGCTTTTCAAAAGAAAATATTAAGAGCAATCCCTCTTTAGTAGATTGATAAGAAGAGGTTTTTCTTTTGTTTTCCAGTAGGTAATGCACAAGTCTCTTACAGTGCCCAGGCCTCCCAGATCTCTGCTGTGTGGCAAAAATAAAATTAAAAAAAAAAAAAGCCCTTTATTCCTGTGGGAAAATGTGTAGGCAACGGGGTTCTGGATCCAAGCCCCTAAAGAGCTCCTGATCTCGTGGTGCTGACACAGCAGCCAGATGCAGTGTTGTGGTGACTGAAGTATCTCAGATGCCTCTGCCAAGTAGGGGTGGGGTGGGCTGAGGGCAGCTCCTGGTGTGGCTGTGGCTGTGGCTGTTTTCCTCCCAGTAATGGTGACTGCCAGGATTCAGCTGCCTCACCTCTGTATCTCCACCCATCACAAGGACCAGCTGCAGTGTGTGTCTGCCACTGAGAAGCTGTCTCCTCAGTTCCTGGGGCTGCAGACTCCCTGCTCTGTATCTTGACACGCAGTGCTGCAGATTCCCTGGGGGCCCACTGCTAGCTCTGGGAGGGTGAGGGGAGGAGAGCTCAAGGAAGGTCAGGGGAGGCAGCCTGGCTCCATGATCCCCTTTTCTGTCTGTTTGCACATAGCTGTAGCATCTTTTCCCTGATCACTGGGTTCCACCATAGTATATGCTGATCACTCAGATAGAAATGTTCAGAGCTACAAAAAGTACATGCACCAACCTTATTCCTCGTCTCTCCCCAAGTTTCATAGCAAGTTCTAGGCTGTGTCCATGGCACCTGTCTCTGTCTTCCCTGTTACCCCAATTTGCCCATCTTCAGATGCTTTGATGTGCAGATCTCTCGGAAGTGTTTGTGTGTTAGGCTGGAAATCTGTTGGATTATTGCTGTTCAACTTGTATTCTCAAGGGGAGGGATCAAGGGGAACCCTCACGCCACCATTCTTCTGACGTATAAGCAAAAGCAATGTGATTTGAATATTGGAAATATAACACATTTTTCCTAGTTAAAAACTTGAGTGTCCAAAAGAATGTAACTATACAAAAAAAAATCTTCAACAGCACTATAACAAAGGGAGCTCTGTCCATATTTCCTGCCCTTTGAGAAATTTTTATGGGAGATAGGTGAGATGACCAGGAGCTAATTCACAATCACTGTTTCTAAGAATTTATTTCTAGATCCTAAAAGGACCCTATGAACATAAATGTCCACTAACACAAAGGGTTCAGAGTAGGCTATGGGACATGGGAAATCCTCTTTTAGAACCCTTTTCTGCTGAAGATCAAGGCCTTTGAATTAAACAGATTTAAAAAACCAAAGGTGATTATGACTGAAAGATATCCCTCATTCCCCCCCCCCCCGCCACAACAACAATTTGGCATTCCTCTATGTCCAAAAGTGCCTTTGTGGGAGCTGTGGGATCCAGCACTATATGTCAAGGGACTTAGGAAGAGTCTTGCCAACATATGCATTGGGTAATAGGCATACAGACCTCACTCCCAGATGTGGACTCAGCAGCGGCCCATGAACCAACTCTAGTCCCTCTTGGCCATGTTCCAGGAACCCCTGGAAAAACTGTCTTAGACAATCACACATGGATGATAGAGCCTTTGTGAAAGTCCAGGTCTCCAGCAGAGCAAAAAAGTTTTGCTCCACTGGAGCAAAAAATTTGTTTGGACTCATCAGAGATGGTAAGAACAAATTGACTTTACTCGCATCATCAAAGGTAGTACCTCTCCCCCAAGGTAGTTCAGCTTAGGGCCATGAGAGACCCTCTTGGCCCATGATCTCATCCAGAGAAAAGTGAGAGTGTGTGAGTGAGCACCTGGCTTCCTAACTGTACAGGATAGCGACAAAGAAGCTCATTTCTATCTTGCCCCATCCAGAGAACTGAATTCTGAGCTGCAAGATGGGGGGAAGGAAGAGTCTGGGAGAATGGAACATAGGACTCTCATCGGGCATTAAGGGACACGATCCTAGTTAAGTGCATTGTAAACTCCGCCAAAAAGCCTGCCCATAAGCTTCTGGGTATGCTTTGCCTTCAGAGTCCCAACTGCCACAAGGGCACACCTAGAGCTCTGCAGGCCTCACTGCCACACATTCTCACATTGTACCTGGCTCCCTGTGCATGCTCCCAATGGTGGTGGTCAGGGCAAGCTTTGGCAGATGACTAATGAACATATACAGAAAGCCAGCCTGAATCCGCAGGTCAGGGAAAGACCACAAATGTGAGTTTAGCACTGCCTTTGGGAAAACAAAAGTGAATCTCTCAGCAAACACCCTGCCTGGCGTGTTGTAGGCTCAAGAGAGGGCATATAAGTTTAAGAATTCTGCCACAAGAGGGAGCAAGAAGAATGGAGTGAGTATATCCAGAGAAGCTCTGTGAAAGTCTCAGAATCTCTAGCAGGGCTGAAGAAAGTTCTCTTCTGAAAGTAGTTAGTAAAGACTGCAGAAGGTGACTGTTTCAATGCAAAACTTCAAGGAACATGAAAAATCAAGGAAACAATACCACAAAAGAATCACAATAATCTTCAAGAAAGATCCCCCAAACATGTATATCTGTGATTTTCCAAATAAAGAATTCAAAGTCATTGTTTTAAAGAAACTCAAAGAGCTACAAGAAAACACAGAAATACAATTCAACAATATCAGGAAAAAAAATACATGAACAAAATGAGAAGTTCAACAAAGATGGGGAAAAAAAAAGAACTGAACAAATTATGGAGCTGAAGAATACAATGAATGAAATGAAAAATGACCATCAACAGCAAAATGGATTAAGCAGAAGAAATAATCTTGAGTTAGAAGACAGGAACTGTGAATTATCCAGTCAGAAGAGAAAAAAGAATGAAGAGAGTGAACAAGCCTACGTGAATTACAAGATATCACCAAATGAAATTATATTCATAGTAAGAGAATCTCAGAGTAAGAGAAAGAAATGGGGCAAAAAGGTTCTTTAAATAAATATTGCCTGATAACTTCCTCCAAATGGGGAGACTTTTTGATAACCGTGTTCATGAAGCTCAGAGATTACCAAACTCAATGTAAAGAAATCCTCTTCAACATACACTGCTGGTGGGACTGCAAATTGGTACAGCCACTTTGAAAAACAGTATGGAGGTTTCCCAAAAAACTAAGAATTGATCTACCATATGATCCAGCAATCCCTCTGCTGGGTATTTACCCCAAAGAATTGAAAATGCATTATCTGAAAAGATATTTGCACACCGATGTTCATAGCAGCACTATTCACAGTGGCTAGGACTTGGAATCAACTAAAGTGTCCTACAATATATGACTGGATAAAGAAGCTGTGGTACATATATATAATGGAATATTACTCAGCAATAAGAAGACATGAAATACTGCCATTTGCCACAACATGATGGACCTTGAGATAATCATGTTATGTGAAATAAGGCAGACAGAAAAAGTTAAAAACCACGTAGAGGTGGGATATAAACCTAAAAGCAACAAACTAACAGGACACAGATGCATGGACATGTGGTTACCTGGGGGGTCTAGGAGACAGGGGTAGATGCAGTAAAATGGGTCAAATATGTGGTGACATTAAAAAATGAAAAATAAATAAATAAATATTTTAAAAAAGGAAACTTCTCCAAACACATTAAAATATAACTGTCAAAAATCAAACACAAATAGAGAATCTTAAAAGCAGACAGAAGAAAAAAGCTTGTAACTTATAGAAATCTCCCATTAGGCTAACAGTAGATATTTTAGCAGAAACCTTACAGACCAGGAGAGAGTGAGATATATATAAAAAAAACAAAAAACAAAAAACTGCAAACCAAGAATACACTATCCACCAGAGCTGTCCTTCAGAAATAAAGGAGACTTTCCCAACAAACAAAAGATAAGGGAGTTCATCACCTCTAGACCTACCTTATAAGAAATGCTGACAGGAGTTCTTCAAGCTGAAATGAAAGGATGCTAACTAGTAACATAAAATACATAAAAATATATACACACTGGTAAAAGTAACTATACGGTCAAATTCAAAAGACTCTAATATTGTAATATGGTGGTGTATTAAGCACTCACCTCTAGTTTAAAGGTTAAAGGATAAGAGTATTAAAAGTAACTATGGCTACAATAATTTGCTAATGAATCAGAATATAAAAAGAGGTAATTGATGACATCAAAGACATCAAAGAGGGGCGTAAGAGGGTAGAATTTTCACATGTAATCAAAGTTAAGTTGTTACTGGTGTAAAATAGAATGTTACATCTATAAAATATTTTAGGTAAGCCTCATGGTAACCACAGAACAAAACCTATAGCAGAAACATAAAATATAAAGAAAGGGAATCAGAGCATTCTACTACATAAAATCATTCACACACACACACAAAAAGGCAGCGAGAAAGAAAGAAGCAAGGGAACTACAAAACAGAAAACAATGACATGTCTAAATCCTTACTCATCAATAATTACTCTAAATGTAAATGGAGTGAATTCTCCTATCAAAAGTCAAAAAGTGGCTCAATGCATAATAAACAAGACCCAACTATATGTTCTCTACAAGAGATTCACTTTAACTCTAAGAATATAGATAGTCTCAAAGCAAAGGAATGGTAAAAGATATTCCATGCAAGTGGAAAATAAAAGAGAGCAGGGCTAATGGCATTTATATCAGACAACACAGACTTTAAGACAAAAACTATAACAAGAGACAAAGAAGGTCATTATAAAATGATAAAGTAGTCAATTCATCAAAAAGATGTAACAATCATAAATATATATGCACCCAACATTGGAGTACTTAAAAATAAGCAAGTACAAATAGATCTGAAGGGGTAAATAGACAATGACACAATAATATTAGGGACTTCAACCTTACTTTTAACCATGAGCGGATCATACAAATAGACAATCAAATAAAGAAACATTAGTTTTAAACTATACTTTAGAGCACATGAACCTAAGAGATATATAAAGAATATTCCACCTAAAAGCACTAGTATACATATTCTTCCAAGTATACACAGAACATTCTCCAGGAGAGTTTGCTTGATGTATCACAAAACAAATTTTAGTAAATTGAAGAAGACTGAAGTCATACCAAGTATCTTTTATGACCACAGTGGAATGAAACTAGAAACCAATAACAGGACAGGTAGAAAATTCACAAAGATGTGGGAATTAAACAACATATTCCATCAGTTAATGAGTCAAAGAAGACAACAAAAGGGAAATTAAAATATACCTTGAAAGAAATAAAAATGGAAATAAAACATACCAAAACTTATAAGATGCAGCAAAAGTAGTACTAAGAGGGAAGCTGTGATAAATGCCTACACTAATTAAAAAGAAAGCTCTCAAATAAACAACACTTCACACTTCAAGGAACTAGAAAATGAACAAACTAAGTCCAAAGTTAGCAGAAGGAAGAAAATAACAAAGACCAGAGCATAAATAAATGAAATACAGATCAGAAAAAAATACCGGAAAAGATAAATAGAAACAAAGGCTGGTGTTTGAAAGATAAATGATATTGACAAACCTAGCTAGAAATGACAAATAAGTAAAATCATAAATAAAAGAGACATTGTAATTGATACCACAGAAATACAAAGGATCATAAGAAATTCCCATGAACAATTATATGCCCATGAAATGGATAACCTAGAAGAAATGAATAAATTCCTAGACACATACAACCAACCAATACTGAATCTTGAAGCAATAGAAAATTTGAACAGACCAATAACAAGTAAGGAAATTGAATCACCAATCAAATATCTCCCAACAAAGAAAAGCTCAGAAAGTTTCTCTAGTAAATTCCACTGAACATATAAAGAAGAATGGACACAAATCTTTCTCAAACTCTTCCAAAAAACTGAAATGGAGGGAATACTCCCAGGCTCATTTTATGAGGCCAGCATTACCCTAATACAAAAAACAAATAAGGACACTACAGGAAGAGAAAACTAAAAATCAATAATATTCATGAAAGTACAGATGTAATTCTCAACAAAAGATTAGTAAACCAAATCAACAGAACATTAAAAGGATCGTAAACCACAACTAAGTGAGATTTATTCCTGGACACAAAGATGGTTCAACATATGCAAATCAATAAATATGCTACACCATGTTATTAGAATGAAGTATAAATTCATATGCTCATCTCAACAGACTCAGGAAAAGCTTGTGAAAAAAAACATCATTTCATGATAAACACTCTCAATAAATTGAGTCTGTAGAAGTAATATACCCTAACATAATAAACAACATATATGATAAGCCCACAACTAACATCATACTCAATGTTGAAAGCTTCTCCTCTAAGTTCAGACACAAGACAACTGGAAGTCCTAACCAGAGGAATCAGGCAAGAAAAAGAAATAAAAGGCATCTAAATCAGAAAACAAGAAAACTGTCTTTGTTTGCAGATGGTATGATCTTATATGTAAACAATCCTAAAGATGCCACCCAAAAAACTATTAAAACCAATCAACAAATTCAACAGGGTTGCAGGATACGAAATCAACATAGAGCAACCAACTGCATATATATATACATACTAACAACAGAATATAAAATAAATAGAGAAAACAATTCCATTCCCAATAGCTTCAAAAACAGCAAAATACTTAGGGATAAATTTAAACAAGTAAGTAAAAGATCTGTACAATGAAAACTACCAAACTCTGATGATAGAAATGAAAGACACAAATGAAAAGATATCCTGTGTTCATGGCTCACAAAAAGAATATTGTTAAAATGTTCATACTCCTCAAAGCCATCTACAGATTTATTATAATCCCTATCAAAATTCCAATGGATTTTTTCACAGAAAAAAAAAATCCTAAAATTTGTACGGAATCACAAAAGACCCTGAATATTGAATATTCAAAGCAATCCTGAAAAAAAAAAAAAAAAAAAAAAAACAAAGCTAGAAATATCGCCTTTCCTAATTTCAAACTATAGCACAAAGCTACAGTAGTCAAAACAGTATGGTACTAGAAAAAAACAGACATAAGGACCAATTAAATAGAATTAAAAACCCCAAAATAAACCCATGCATACACAGTTAACTAATATTTGACAAGGGGTCAAGAGCACTCAATGAGGAAAGGATAGTCTCTTTAATAAATGGTGCTGGAAAAGTGAATAATCACATGCAGAAGAATAAAATTAGACCTTAGCTTACACCATGCATTAAAATTAACTCAAAATGGGTTAAAGATTTAAACATAAGCCTTGAAACCATAAAACTCCTAGAAAATAGAGGAGAAAGCTCCTTAACGTCGGTCTTGGCAATGACTTTTTAAATATGATACCAAAAAGCATAAGCAACAAAAGCAAAAATAAATAAGTAGCACCACAGCACATTAAAAAGCTGCTTCATAGCAAAAGAAACACAACACTCAACAAATAAAAAGGTGATCAATAAAATAAATTATTTGCAAATCATGAATCTGATAAGGAGTTAATATTCAAAATATATATAGAACTCTACGAGAAAGAAAATTCTGATTAAAAAATGGGCAAAGGACCTGAATAGACCTTTTTCTAAAGAAGACATACAAATGGCCAATAGGTACAAGAAAACATGTTTCACATCACTAGTCATCAGAAAAATAAATGATGATGATCTCAAAACCACATTGAGATCTCACATCTGTTAGAACGGCAATGATCAAAAAGACAACACATAACTGTTTATGAGGATGTAGAAAAAAGGGAACCTTTGTGCACTGTTGGTGAATGTAAACTGGCACAGCCATTATAGAAAACAGTATGAAATATCTTCAAACTACCATATGATCCAGCAATCCCACTTCTAGGTATATATCCAAAGGAAATGAAAACAGGATCCCGAAGTGATCTCTGCACTCCCATGTTCACTGCAACATTATTCATAATAAACAAGATTTGCAAATAAGTGTCTGTCTGCAGATGAACAGATAGCACAATGGAGTATTATTCAGCCATGATATAGAAGGAAATGTTGCCATTTGGGACAATTTAAATGGACCTTGAGGGCAATATGCTAAGTGAAATAAGTCAGACAAAGAAAGACAAAGACTATGTCATCTCATGTGTGGAAAGTGATAAGTCAAACTCATAAAAACAGAGTAGAAGAGTAGTGTCCAAGGGCTATGGATTGGGGGAAATGAAGAGATACTGGTAATTGGGTACAAACTTCCAGATGTAAAGTAAATAATTTCTGATGATCTAATATACAACATGGTGTCTATAGCCAGCAATAATATATTATGCACTTGAAAGTTTCTACACCACAAAAAAAGTTAATAGTACTAATGTGACAGGATGGAAGTGTTAGCTAATACCATGGTGGTAATCATTTTGTCATATGTTAGTATATCAAATCAACATGTTGTACTTTAAACTTACACAGTATGATATATGTTATATCCCAAGGAAGCAAAAAAAAAATTTTTTTTTACAAGGAAACCAAAGTCAAATTGTCAAACTAAAAAACTCTTTAGGAGAGTTTGGAGAAACATGGCAGAGTGAGATATATCCCCAGATGTCTCCCCTTGAAACAACAATAAGCTGAACATCTAAGACTCAACAAACAACACCTAAGATACACACCAGCATGTCTGAGTGTGAGATCTGTGCACAAGAGCTACCACAAGTCAGAACCCAGGTGCTGGGAGGTGGACTGGGAGAAATTAAGCTGCGTCTCGCAGCTGCCAGAGCTCCCTTAGGAGGAAGGGAGGAGAGAAGGAGCAGTGAGTGCTGTGAGCTACACACAGCCAGCGGCAGGGGACAGTCACAGGGCAGAATGCAGAGAAGCCAAACAGCAGAAAAACAACAGTTGATTTTTACCTGCTGTGGTTTCTAAACTGAAGTTGAGCCACAGTCCCCACCCCCAACCAAGAAGGGCCCTCCCCCCATGTCCTCAGAGACCAACCACCAGAGACCAAACGCTACGGAAACTGTCGCTAACACTGACAGGGACTGAGACTGAGAGTGGTGAGTGCAATTAAACATCTATAAGGAAAAAAGGCATTATTAAGCCATGATAAAGGGAATCATGCACCAAGAATATATGATACTTATTAATATCTATGCTCCCAATCAGGGAGCCCTGAAATTTGTAAAGCAATTACTAACAGAACTAAAGGGAGAAACAGACCAAAACACTATCTTAATTGGGGACCTAAATACCCATATACACAGATCATCCAAACGAAAAATCAGGAAATCACATCCTTAAATGACACATTAGACCAACTGGACAAAACTGACATTTACGAAGGCTTCCATTCCAAAACAGCTGCTTATACATTTTTCTCTAGTGCACATGGAACATTCTCAAGGACTGACTACATACTGGGACACAGAGACAGCCTCAACAAATATAAGAGGGTTGAAATCATACCAACCATATTCTCTGATCATAATGCTTTGAAACTAGAGATCAACTGCAAAAAGAAATCAGGAAGAACCACAAATACAAGAAGATTAAACAACATGCTACTGAAGAATAACTGGGTCAGAGAATAAATCAAAAAATAAATCAAGAGATACATAGAAACAAATCTTTTACGACATGGCAAAAGCGGTCATAAGAGCAGAGTTCATATCATTACAGGCCCATCTCCAAAAACAAGAATGAGCCCAAATAAACAACCTAACGTCCATCTTAAAAAACTAGAAAAAGAAGAACAAATGAAGCTTAAAATCAGCAGAAAGAAATAAGCAAAATTAAAGCAGAAATAAATGAAATTGAAAACAAACAAACAAAAAAAACAATAGAAAAAATAAACATAACAAAGAGCTGGTTCCTTGAGAAGCTTAATAAAATTGACAAATCCTTGGCTAGCCTCACTAAAGAAAAGATAGAAAGGACACAAATAAACAAAATCAAGGATGAAAGGGAAAATTACGACAGATACCGCAGAAATACAAAAGGTCATACAAAAATACTATGAAAAAGTATATAACACCAAATTTAATAACCTAGAAGAGATGGAACAGTACTTAGAAAAATACAGCCTCCCAAAACTGAATTAAGAAGATCTAGAAAATCTAAATAGATCGATTAGCAGTATGGAAATTGAAACAATCGTCAAAAACCTACCAATATGTAAAAGACCAGGACCAGATGGCTTCACCATGTTTGAATTCTATCAAACATTCAAAGAAGATTTAATACTCTACTCAAACGCTTTCAAAAAATTGCAGAGGCAGCACTACTTCTTAACTGATTTTATGAAGCCAATGTTACCCTGATACCAAAACCTGGTAAAAACAACACACAAAAAGAAAACTACAGACCAATATCTCATGCACACAGATGCTAAAATCCTAAATAAGATACTAGCGAACAGAATACAGCAACATATTAAAAAGATTATACACCAAGATCAAGTGGGTTTCATCTCAGGGCACAGAGATGGTTCAACATATGCAAATTGATTAATGTGATCCATCACGTAAACAAATTAAAAAATAAGACTCATATGATCACATCAATAGATGCAGAAAAAGCCTTCGACAAGATACAGCATCCATTTATGATCAAAACACTTAACAAAATTGAAGGAAAGTACCTTAACAGAATAAAGGCCATATATGACAAGCCCTCAGCCAATATTATACCGAATGGTGAAAAACTAAAAACCTTCCCTCTAAGATCAGGAACAAGGCAAGGCTGTCCACTATCGCCACTGTTATTCAATATAACATTGGAGGTCCTAGTGAGTGCAATCAGGCAAGAGAAAGATATAAAGGGCATCCAAATAGGAAACGAAGAAGTCAAACTGTCATTATTTGCGGATGACATGATTCTCTATACAGAAAACCTTAAAGACTCCACAAGAACACTACTAGAAACAATAAGCAAATACAGTAAAGTTTCTGGATACAAAATCAATGCTCAAAAATCTGTAGCGTTCCTATACACTAACAAACGTGTCACAAAAACAAGTGGAAAGAATAATTCCTTTGTAATTGCAACAACGAAGATAAAATACCTAGGAATAAATCTAACAAAACATGTGAAGGACCTATATGATGAAAGCTATAATACCCTTTGTATCGAAGAAAATAAAAAGAAATGGAAAGATATTCCATGTTCTGGAACCGTAAGAATCAACATAGGACAATAACCATATTACCCAAAGCATTATACACATTTAATGCGATCCCCATCAAAATTCCATTGGCATTTTTAAAAAAGAAATAGAACAAAAATCATCAGATTTGTATGGAAGCACAAAAGACCCTGAATTGCCAACACCATCTTGAGAAAAAGAACCGGGCTGGAGACATCACTCTGCACGACTTTAACTCGTACTACAGAGCGACAGTAATCAAAATGGCGCTGGCAGAACAACAGACACATGGACCAGTGGAACAGAACTGAGAGTCCAGAAGTAAACCCATATTTTTATGGGTAAATAATTTTCGACAAAAATGCCAAAAATATACAGTGGAGAAAAGAAAGCCTCTTCAATAAACTGAAAAGCCAAAAGAATGAAACTAGACTGTTGTCTATCACTACACACCAAAATTAACTTAAAATGGATTAAGAACCTGAATATAAGTCCTGAAACAATAAATTGTATACAAGACAACACAGGAACTAAATTGAAGGACCTTGGACTTAAAGAGGATTTTATGAATTTGACCTCAAAGGCACGTAAAAGCAAAAATAAATGAATGGGACTACATCAAACTAAAAAGCTTCTGCTCAGCAAAAGAAACCATCAACAAGGTAAAGAGACAACCATCAGAATGAAAAGTATATTTGCATGCAATACCTCTGATGAGGGCCTGATATGTACAAAATACAAAGAACTCACACAACTCTATAACAACAGAAAATACAAAGAATTCAAATAAAAAATGGGCAGAGAACTGGACAGACACTTCCCCGAAGAAGACATACAAATAGCCAATAAACATATGAAAAGATGCTCAACATTGCTCGCTATTAGGAAAATGCAAATCAAAGAGATACTATCTCACACTTCTTAGAATAGCTGTTATCAACAGGACAAGTAATATCAAATGTTGGAGAGGATGTGGAGAAATAGGAACCCACATACACTGTTCATGGGACTGCAAATTGGTACAGCCACTATGGAAAACAATATGGAGGGTCCTCAAAAAACTAAGAATTGACCTACCATATGATCCAGCAATCCCTCTACTGGGTCTTTACTCGAAAGACTTGAAAACCCGTATCTGAAAAGATATTTACACACTGATGTTCATAGCAGCATTATTCACAGTAGCCAGGACATGGAAGCGACCAAAGTGTCCTATGATAGATAATTGGATAAAGAAGCTGTGGTACATATATGCAATGGAATATTACTCAGCCATAAGAAGAGATGAAATACTGCCATTTGCAACAACATGGATGGACTACGAGATAATCATGCTAAGCGAAATAAGCCAGGCAGAAAAGGTTGAAACTACATGATATTACTTATGTGAAATATAAACCTAAAAGTGACAAAGAGTACAGAGTTTCATGGACATAGATAATAGACTAGTGGTTACTAAAGGGTGTGGGGGGGGGGAGTTGTGGTTATTATAGGGTGGGGGGAAAGGTAGATGGGGTAAAAGGGGTCAAATGTGGTGACAGGAAAAAATCTAACTATGGGCAGTGAACGCACAATGCAATATATATATATATATATACACACATATATATATATATGTCTTACTGTTGAATTGTACACCTGAAACTTTCTGGATTTCATTAAGCAATGACACCATAAAAAAATTATAATAGCATCAAAAACTCTGAAATACTCTGAAGAAAATCTGGCAAAAGATTTAATCACTTGTACATTAAAAACTACAAAATATTGCTGAGAGAAATTAAAGATCTAAATAAATGGAGCTATATCATGTTCATTGGTCATAAGATTCATCATTTTGAAGATGTCAGTTCTTATATTTCTGGTCAAGATGGCAAAGCAGGTAGTGGCAGTACTTGCCTCCTCTGATGACTAAACTACAAAAAATTACAACTAAACTACAAAATAAACATCATTGGGAGTCACCTAAGATCTGACTGAACAGAACTGCTACAACTAGAACATACATAAGAAGCCATCTCAAAAAAGGATGGGTGGAGAAGCAGAATAGGCTGGTTCCACACCTGTGTGGCATTTGAAATCTGGAGGAATATTTCTGTTTCAGGGGTCCCCCCTGAGGAGTAAGGGGTCTCAGCACCACACTGGGCTCCCCAGTTCAGGATTTCAGTGCCGGAAAGAAAAATCTCTACAACCTCCGGCTATGAAAAGCACCAGAGATTTTTGGCTGAGACAGAGGGCTGCAGGAGTCACAGACATTCCTCTTAAAGGGCCCACACATGGACTCACTGCTTAATTCACATGCTCTGAGCTCCAGTGTTGAGGCAGCAGCTCAAAAAGCACCAGGGACATACACAGAGGAACTGAATTGTCTTCCTTCAGGGCAAGGACCAAAGGGGCAGCTTTATCCCAGAAAGAAGTACTGGCAGAATCCATCAGTCCTTTATTGAGCCCTCTCGACTCCTGGCATCAGATACAGGTGGCTGCCAAATCTGAGTCTCCATCAACTTGGCTAACACTGCTCAACGTGCCCTAGTGATTCTCTGAAACCCCGCCTCTCACAACTTGCAGGTACACCCAAGTTGCCTCAAGTTGCTTTTCCATACAAATAGCCTGTCTTGGCTCATGCTGTGGACTTTCCTAAAATCTCTGAAAGGTTCACAAAACTCAAACAAGAAGCATCTGGCCTTGGCGTGACCCATAACACATCCTGAGCAGCCCCTAACCCAGCACTAGTGGCAGCCATCCTCGCTTTTCAGTGTGGTTTCTCCAGGCACGTCTAAGCAGCCCAGCATGGGTGATGGCCACCTTCATGACTCTTGCAAGGTGGCCCCAAAAAGGGCACAGGCTGCAACTGAACTTGGCCTGTAGTAGAGCTCCTCCCAGGAAGCTCAGGGGCCAGCACATCAGTGGCTGGCTTCCACCGAGCTAGAGCAGCATCCAGGATGATACACCTAAAGGGTAGACTAAACAGGCACCAGAGCCCTGCTAAAGTGAATCCTGCTTTGTTGGATCATCCCCTCATCAGCCAGTCCTCACAACCAATCAGTCTGAGGATCAATCTCCGCCCCATCGATGTGCAAACAGCAACCATAGCTCAACTGCAACAGGAAGGCACACATAACCCATACAAGGGACACACACCTGGAGCACCCAGCTCAGGTGATCAGAGAAGACTGCATTACTGGGCCCCACAGGACATCTACTAAATAAGGCCACTGTACTAAGACTGAGAGACATAGCAGCCTTACCTAATACATTGGAACAAACACAGGAAGGCAGCCAAAATAGGGAGACAAAGAAACATGTCCCACAGGGAAAAAAAAAAAAACAGAACAAAGCTCCAGAAAGAGAACTCAACAAAAGGTAGACAAGCAATCTACTAGATGCAGAATTCAAAACACTGGTTATAAGGATACTCAAAGAACTTAGGGGAAGAGTAGAGGAACTCAGTGAGAACTTTTAAAAAAAGATAGAAAGCATAAAAATAGAGATACAAAACATAAAAAAGATCCAGTCAGAAATGAGAAATACAATAACTGAAATGCAATGAAGACTACATTAGAGGGCATCAACAGTAGATTAGATGAAGCAGAGAATCAAATCAATGATTTGGAAGATAAGGTAGAATAAACACCTAATCAGAACAGCAAGAACAAAAACAAATTTTAAAAAATGAGGGTAGTTTAAGGACTTCCAGGAAAATATTAAGCATACCAACAATCACATCACAGGGATACCAAGAGAAGAGAGACAGCAAGGAATTGAAAACCTATTTGAAGAAATAATGATGGAAAACGTGCCTAATCTGGCAAAGAAAATAGACATACAAGCACAGGAAACACAGAGGGTCCAAAACAAGGTGAAACCAAAGAGGTCTACATCAAGACACATCATAATTAGAATGTCAATGGTTAAAGACAAAGAGAGAATTTTAAAAGCAGCAAACAAACAAACAAACAAACAAACAAAAAACAGTTACTTACCTACAAAGGATCTCCCATAAGACTGTCAGCTGATCTCTCAACAGAAACTTTGCAGGCTAGAAGAGAGTGGTATGAAATATTCAAAGTGATGAAAAGTAAAAATCCACAACCAAGATTATTCTACCCAGCAAAGCTATCATTTAGAATCGAATGACAAATACAGAGCTTCCTAGACAAGAAAAACTTAAAGGAGTTCATCAACACCAAATCAGTTATTACAAGAAATGTTAAAAGGATTTCTTTAAGAAGAAAAGATCAAAAATAGGAATAATAAAATGGCAATAACTATGTATCTATCAACAATTACTTTAAATACAAATGGATTAAATGCTCCAATCATTTGTGGCTGAATGGATAAGAAAACAAAACCCTTACATATGCTGCCTACAAGAGACTCACCTCAGGCTGACAGACATACACAGACTGAAAGTAAAGGATGGTAAAGATATTTCACAAAAATGGAAATGAAAAAAATCTGTGGTAGCAATACTTATATCAGACAAAATAAACTTTAAAACAAGCACTATAACAAGAGACAAAGAAGGATCCAGAAATTCCACCTCTGGGTATTTAGCCAAAGAAACCCAAAATACTACTTTGAAGAGATGCATGTATCCATATGTTCATTGCAGCGTTATTTAAATAGTCAAGATATAGAGGCAGCCTGAGTGTCCATCAATGAATGAATGGATAAAGGAGAGATGGTACATATATTCAATGGAATATTACTCAGCCATAAAAAAAGTTTAAAAAAGAATGAAACCTTGCCATCTGCAACAACATGTGTGGACCTATAGGGTACTGTGCCAATGGAGCAAATCAGACAAAGACAAATGCTTTATGATATCACTTAAATCTGGAATCTAATGAACAAAATAAACAAAACAGAAACAAACTCATAGATACGGAGAACATTTTGAGGACTGCCAGATGGGAGGGGCATTGAGGGGATGGTTGAAAAAGTGGAAGGGATTAAGAAGCACAAATTGGTAGTCACAAAGTAATCATGGGTTTGTAAAGTATAGCATAAAGAATATAGTGAATAATATTGTAACATCTATGTGTGGTGTCAGATGGGTACTAGCTTTTCAGGGTGCTTACTTTGTAAGTTATATAAATGTCTAATCACTATGTTGTCTACCTGAAACAAATATAATATTCAATGCCAACTCTAATTGGAAAATAAAAAAATATTTTAAAAAATAAAAGATGTCAGTTCTCCCCAAATTGATTTATATACTCAACACAACCTCAATAAAAATTCCATATAGATTTTTTGTGGGGTATAAATTGACAAATTCCTTCTAAAATTCTCCTAGGTGTTTACCCAAAAGAAATCAAAATTTATGTTCACACACACAAAAAAAACTACATGAATGTATATAGCTGTTTTAGTTGTAACAGCTAAAAGTTGGAAACCACCTATGTGTTCTTCAATGAGTAACTGGCTAAACAAACTGTGGCATGTCCACATGGAATAACAAGGAATTAATTACTTATACATATAACAACATGTATGAACCTTCAGGGAATTTGGCTGAGTGAAAAAGCCAATACCAAAATTATAAATTGCATGATTCCATTTACATAATATTTTTGAAAAGTAAAATCACAGAAATGGAGAACAGATTAGGGTTTCCAGGCCTTATAGAGTGTGTTGTGGGGTGGGGTGAGGAGGGAAGTATGTGTGGCTATAAAAGAACAACATAAAGAATCCTTGTGATGATGGAAATATTCTAAATTGTGACTGTATCAATGTTAATATCCAGCTTGTGATATTATCTGTAGTTTTGCAAGATGTTACCATTGGGGGGAAATGAATGAGGGGTACATGAGATTTCTTAAAATTGTACACAAATCTAGAATTACTTCAAAATAAATAATTAAATGTTTAAAAAAGCAATTCCAAAAAGAAAACAAATTCTAAAGTGGTACACCAAAATCGAAATATATTAAATGTAAATTTACAAAATATATCAAATTAAAGAGGAAAATTATCATTATTTTCAAAGTGATGCTGTTTAATAAGAGATACTTTAAAAAATAACACAGAAAGATTAAAAGAAAAAGGGTAGAAAGAGGTAAACCATGTACTAGCCAAAAGGATGAAGCTATAATATCAAAATAGACCAAGAAACAAAGCAATATTAGAAAGGGCAAATTCCATAATTTCCTGTCAAGTAAAGGAAGCTATTAGAACACTAAATGTATATCATCCAATAAGAGTTTCAAATATATAAAGCAAAGCTTAACAGAAACAAAAGGAGAAATAGACAAATTGACTGGTAAAAAAATTGAAATCAGGAAGCTGGAAAGACAGCCAACCCTGTTCTTTTCTCTTCTTTTAACCAAACAGTTAGAAAAAGCAATTCTTATAGTAGACAGAAAAAAATTTACTGTTGGTAAAGACACATGAGACAAATAAGGAAAACTTATTTAGAGGACATGTGTCTCCCTACATAGTGTTTGACTGGGGTTTCGCTGTCCCTTCCCAGACATAGATTCATACTGAAACAGTGCCCATTAACGTCTAGTGAAAAGAAGACTATTTGCTCCTGCATCTTAGAGATAATATAGTCCTTTGGGTTTTGAATAGTTGCATGGTAACCTTATGAGCCAGAAGCCTCTCTGATTCTTTCAAGGACTACATGTTTCCAATATTTAGCATGCTGTAGTCTCCAGCATTTTGTCCTCTTTGCCAACATACCATAGCATAAAAGTATGGCCTACTGTTTTCATAGATATTTTTCCATTTTAGTGTCTAATGAAAAATTATTCCGAGTCTTCAACTTTCATTGTCAATTGTTTTTGATTATTCTGAAGTCAGAGTGCAACCCATATGAAATGCTGAAAACAGAATCAGGTCTTTAAGGCAGGAGTGACATATAGTCAGGTTTGCTAGATTCTTAGATCTTTGTTCTTGATTACTTCTCTAGCATCCCACCTATGCCCCTCACTCCTCTGGCTGAGGCTATGAATTCTTAATATGAATTTTCATTTGATGACCCAATGTCTTTGCCGTCCTCCACAATGTCTTTGCAAATTTCCTGTATCGCCTTTGTCCATATAACAGTGTAAAAAAGCATGGGTGTTTTATGAATACAGACTCACAAATCTCTATAATTTCTCCCATTTAATATTTTAGTGACTGGTTTATTGACTTAACCGCAGAAGTTTCCATATTGCAACAGAAGCCAGTCAGAAAATCAGAAACAAGAAGAACTGACACAAGCACACACACTGACTCTGACAAAAGTGCAGGATCAAAATCTAACAGTCACCTGGACATACGACACGACAATGGTCGCACAAATGGTCGTAAATTCTCAAGACCTCAAAAGTCACTGGACCTCATAGGCTCCCTACTCCAAATCTCCCACACATGGTCACACAAAGCAACTCCTTCCTTTCCTTATTGCCGCCACCAGCTCGAAGCTCAGGCTGACTGGTCTCGTCCCGTCATCGGGCTTGATTCCCCGCCCCTACCCCGCCTCAGTTTCATACCGCTGTAGTTCAGCCCCGGGTGGAGCCCTAACCGAACGGAACCAAAACGACTGACCCGTGTTTCCTTCATGGACCAGGCACTATAATCCCAGGAATCCGAAGTTTCAGCTAACTGTATGGAGAAAGTGACTTTTGCAGAAATACTGAGGCTGCGAAGGCCTCTGGGAAATGTAGTCCGTTGCAGGAAAGCTGCAGACCTTTTCAGATTCTTCTGAGCTCCACTCCCAGACTCCAAGTGCCGGGCTCAAGGGAAGCCGCTTCCGTAAAACCTTCACCTGAGCCTCCTCCGCAGATCTGGGCACCCTGGGACGCTGTGGCTGGCTAGTCCCATTACTCGCAAACAGGAAGGCGGGTCCCGCCGGGGTAAGCCGCGGGGGCCTCTGGGAAGTGTTGTCCAGCGCCTAACGGCCCAGGGCTCGTGCGGTGCTCAGCCACAGGCCGCACTGACCCCAACCTCAGCCCGCACCCGCTGTGCCACCTGGGCGGCGTCGATGTGTGGGATTGGGGCCTGTGTCTGCAGGCTCGGTGGTGAGTCCCCGGGAAGCCGCGAGGTCTGACTACGGGACTCTTTGTGATGGGTATGATGAGTAGGGGCCTGCGGACGCGAGCCGGCGTTGTTGGAGGAGGATGCTGGGCAAGGCTGAGCCGGTGCGACTGGTTCCCTGAGGCCGTGGGAGTGGCGTGTGAAAGACAGGGTGTGGCGTAATGTTACGGTATTTGCCAGATAATTGTGACTGCGTGTGGCCGCGGGCTTGTGTATATAAACAGATTTTGTGGCTTTGCTTTTCTTATATTTTAGTATGAACGTGGGTGCGAGCGTGCATGACTGGTGGGATCGTGACTGAGAAGCTCAGCGATTGGAAAGTAGAGTACGGTTGTGTGTGCGAATTATGAGACTGAATCAGTGCTTCATTTCTTCGGTTATGATAGGAAATGTTTTTATATATGAGACGTCAATAGTCTAACACTTTATTTAGTATTTATTTTAAATTTTATCTTCGTGTATTTGCAACGTTGTTTTGTGTGCATACTAACTTAATGATTCTTGTCCCCTTCTCCCCGCCTCAAATCGCAAAACATCTAAAAAAACAAAAACAAGAATCAATAATTCTATTAATAATTCAGCCATTGTCAAAATTAACTTACCATCTTTTCATCCTTCCTCTGTGAATACATATGTATACATGCTTTTATGTATTATTGGATATGTGCATAATAGCTTTAAAATTGCTGTCACATGATAATACTGTCTGTAACTTACCTGTGTCATTTAAGAAACAAAATCTTTCCATTTAATTACAAATCTGTGTCATCATTTAAAAAATTTTCATAGTGTACAACTTAATGTATTTATCCCTGTTGATGAGTAATTAATTCGATTTTCAACTTCTTGCCATTACTCTGGACCAGAGTAGTAAAAATGGTGTTTAGCAGCAACTATTTGGCCCACGTTATAGTGCACTTTCCTAATTTTGGGGTTGTGGGGGTGGGGCAGGCTTCTATGGGTCAAAATGTATGCGCTTATTAATGGCTCCCTAAATCTATCCAATTATTTTCCTGTAAGTTTCCAATAACCTACAGTATTATTCACATAGCATAAGATTGCGTGTATTCATACTCTTGATAGCAATGGATATCATTAACATTAGTAATCTTTGTTAACTCCCCTAGGTGTAAAATAATTTCTTTTATTTGCAGTTGTTTAATTACTACTGAAGTCAGGCATTTTACACTTGATCTTAGCCAAAAACTGAGAAGCAATGAAGTCAAGCATTTTTAAATCGTTTTGTGAATTATGTGTTTTCTAAAGTATTTTTCTAAAGCAGTACTCTATGTTCAAATTTCTTTTCTAGAGTTCTTAATATATTAAGGATTCATTCATTCACTCACCATTTATTGAATGCAATCTGTGTCAGGAACAATCTAGATGCTTGAGATATAGAGTTGAGCAAAAGAGACAAATTCCCCTCTATCATGGTACTTATATTGTTGTGGGCCAGATAGTAAATGAGGTTAGTTAAATATACATTAAATAGTGTAAAATACTGAGAAAAAATAAAGCAAGAAGATAAATAGAATTAGGAGGAGTAGGAGTAGGAGTTTTAGATGGGATAGCCGGGGAAGGTATCCTGAAAAGGCAATAACAGGGATATGAAGGAAGTAAATAAACTAGTTACTCACATAATTGAGGGAAGGCTATTCCTGGCAGAGGGAACAACAGTTATAAAGGCCCCGCCACTTACAATGAAGAGGCTGGTGTGGCTAAAATATAGCAAACAGAAGAGAGGAGAGAAGAATGATAACTGGAGGAAAGAAGGGTAGATCAGACTGGGCCTTATGAGCCATATTAATGATCTTGGCTTTTACTCTGAATGAGATAGGAAGCTGTTGGAGAGTTTGGAGAATGGGAGTGATATCTGCATATAAGATGATTGCTTTGGAAACTTTGATAAGAGAACTACAGGGAGAAGAATGGGGGAAGGGTGTGGGGACAAGGGCAGAAGCAAAGAGACCAATTAGGAAACTATTGTGATAATCTAGGGAAAAGATGTTGGTGACTTGAACCAGAATGGTAAAAATGGTGAGAAATAATCATGTACTGGATACACTTTAAAGGTAGAGCTGTCATAATTTGCTTGTTGACAAAGCTAATGTGGAGTGTAATTGTGATAAGATAACATAATATTTCTTCATCTGAGGAACTTGAAGATAGAGTTATCATTAACTGAAAAGGAAAAGAAAGAAGGAAAAACTGATTTTGGACTTAGGGAGATAGTGAGATTTCAGCTTGGAATATATTATGTGAAGTGTGAGATACCCATTAGACATTCAAGTGGAGATAATAACTTGTTAGTGAGATATCTGGAGGCAGACATTTTGGAATTATCAGTATATAGATGATATTTAAGGTCAAAAGACTGAAGTCACTTAGAGGGTGGATAAGTAGAAAAAGGTAGGAGAGGACTTATCCCTAGGTGACTGCCACATTACAAAGTCTGGGAAATCAAGAGGAATCAGCACAAGAGACTGAAAGGAACAAGCTAGAATGGTTCCGGAAGAAAACTAGATGAATACGATATCTTGGAATCCAAGGGAAGAATATGTTTTAATGAGAATCATGTCAGATGCTGCTGATAGGCCAAGTAAAATGACTTGAGAAAGGAACATTGAATTGAGCAACATGGAAGTCTTTGGTGACTCTGAAGAGCAGTGGAGTATGGGGCCAGAGAGAACTGGAGAAGAAAAATAGAAGATACCAGTATGGACAAAACTGTTTAAGTTTTTCTGTAAATGGAAGAAGTGAAATGGAGTGGTAGATGGAGTTAAGAGGTTTGTAATAACTTTGTTTACATACTGATTGAAATGTTTCAGTAGAGAAACTTGATGCAGGAGAGAAAGTGGAGAAATACTATAGGCATGTCCTTAAGTAGCAAGAGCAAATGTTAAGCATTTGAGGACAGAGGAAAGAATAAAATAATCACTTAGGAGAATGGAATAGAGACTAGAGTAGAGAAATGTAATTTCCAGGCATCATTGAAGACTTACTTGATGTTAGCATTCGTAACTATAAAGTAAGTCTATTCTACGTGATTTTAATTTTTTTCTCTTGTATTATTCATCTTCACAGTCATAGCCACAGACAGGATAGGAGGAGAGTTGGATTTAACCAAAGTGTTGGTTTCATGAAGTAAGTAGGGATAATGTAAGAGAGAGACAAGGGAGTCTAAGTTGACAAGAATTAATTATATTAATTGACTGAATTTTAGGCCAGGTGAGTAGAAAAGTGAGAATAGGAAGAAGGTGAGGGACAGTAAAAAATTGGTAGAATAAAGGAATGGAAATTCCTGGTGGAATTGAAAGAGCGTTTGGTTGAAATACTTAGAGGAAGTAAGGTGAAGAGAGAGAAAGATATTTTTTCCTTTAGTTTTTAAATGTTTTTAAAATAGAACAATTCCTCTTTTTACCACCATCCTGGATTTAGAAAACATGGGTAACTATTAACTATATTTCAGTAGCAATTACAAAATGGTGATATTTGAATTCTTTCATTCCTTCTTCATTTACTATCGGGGGGTATTTCTAAAGAAAAAATTTACTTTATCAACTGTGGTTACCTTGAGGAACAGTTTGTACAGGAAAGGCAGGATACATTGATTCTTTCCTTTAGGTTTTTGGGCTTTTGAATTGGTTTCCTAGCATCTCCCAATGGGTTGTTATCATTATTATTAATACTCTTATATATGCATAGATCTTAACACATTTGATTTTGATGTTTCAAACAATTGCAGTTAGTTTCTTTTTCTTTTAAATACTAAGATAAATCCTTTTATTTTTATTTATTTATTTTCCCCTCTTTAATCCCCCACACACACATACACAAACACACACTTCCACCCCTGACCTATGGATATTGCCGTTTTCCCATTAAGAACTGGATCTCTGAAGGCAGGGCATCTCCTCCCACAAGCTTATGATGTGCACTCAGGGCTTTGCACTCCCCGGGGTCTGGCACCCCTGGTGCCCTTGGGGGACCTGGCATACCCGGGGTATGGTCCCGTGGCTCCACCTGGGGTGCAAACTGAGGACCTTCTGTGTGTAAAGCAGACATGCTAACCACTACAGTATGGAGCTACCCGACAGTTTCTTTTTGAAGCTCAAATATTCCCATCTTTGGCTCTCTCTTCAAGATAGCTCTAAGTATTTTAACACATCTCTTCTCGATATGTAAATAAGATAGTTTCAGAGTAATATTATCAATATTTACCATATTCATGGTCAAATAATTTTTCATTTTTTATAGATCTATTTGTCTTTAGGATATATCCTTCTAGGGAATTATAGTCCAATTATTGTGCTTTAAAGTAACAAGAACTAATTTATCTGTGTGGTTATACCAAAACATGATGATGTGTGATTAGGTTCATTTGTTTCTAGACAACATGATTAAGTAGAAAACCTCAAAGAATTTACAAAAAGCACCTAGAACTATAAATCGTTTTTATATTCCATCAATGAACAATTGGAATTTGAAGTAAAACTTAAAATACCATTTTATTAGCATCCCCCCCAAATTAAATACTTAAAAATAAATTTTACAAAATATGTGCAGGCACTGCATGCTGACAATAGAAGGAAAAAACTAGTGAAAAATTAAAAATACACTGTGTTGATGGATTGAAAGACTTGTTTTTATTTCTCATCAGTTTGATGAATAGATTAGATACAATCCAATCAAATTCCTAGCAATCTTGTAGATATCAGTGAAGGTGGAGGTGGAACCAAAATGGAATGCACAGTATGAGAAATGTAGTTAACTGTTCTACAAATGGAAGACAACCTCACTGAAGGTGATAGGGAAGAAAGAAAGTTGATCTAAGTAATTTTGTAAAAGAGTGTCCACCCCCCACCACCACCACCAATCGAGGACTTTTAATGCAAATAGATCTTAGGAATCATCTGAATCTTTTGTGGTTGGATAGCTCAAACACCTTTTTTAAACTAGAAAACAAAATTTTTCATACTGTGTCACGGTAACTCTTAGATGTGAAGAGATGCTAGGAAAGTGAGTAACTGGCAGAGGAAAATAGAACATCCTCATAGATCTAGATCAATTTTGATTCATCCTTGGAAGAATGTATGTTGCCACAATGATAAATTTAGGTTTTAGTTTTCAAGGAATAAGGTGGAGTCAATGGCTGTTTTTAGGCAGTAACATCTGCTGCATCTGGCCTTTAGAAATATGCTGGTTCTCCAGCCTTAACAAGGTATCAGATTTTCTTTACAGAATGTCACAGTGCTGATGCCAGGGGAGCTGTTGAGATATCATCATATTCTACTCTCCTCTTAAAAGTTGATTGTAATAGTTCTAAGAAAGTGGGATTCCCAGGATCACAGTGCTTATTAGTGGCAGAGAGGACTAGAAGGTAAATCTCTTTGCTACAGGTCTCTCACTGTTCTTTCCCACTATAGTTCATCTGGCCTAAAGTTTCTTTTAAAAGATCAGTTAGGAAAAACAAAAAACAAATGAATGACAGAAATCATTTAAAGCAAGCCAAAAACAATCAAAGAAAAAAGAGAGCGGGACAGTAAAATAATATAAATTTTCTTCACTCAAATTAAACCTGAGAAAGGGTCTGTGCATGGGTGCCGGGGAGGATATCTATGCTGTTTTTTATACACCGTGGTATTGCTTGAATCTATTGGAATGCTGTGTGTTTTCTTGATTAAATTTGTATTGGGGAAATAAGGTGAATTTTGTTTTAAAAAATTAAATATTAAAAAAATATATATAGCACTACTAGACTTGTAATAATAAGAAAAACTATACCCTGTTCCTTTTCTCCCCATCCCTAACTCCTGTTCCCAGAGAGAACCACTTTCAAATCTTAAATGTGACTTCTTGTATTTATGCCATTTTTCTAAATCACGTTTATCCTGCTATTATTTGACACTTTTCAGATTTAGATTTTTATTTTTTTACTATGGAAAATAAGGATTTAACTTACCACCACCAATATCTCTGATACATATTATTCTCACACACAAACTTCATACTCCTTCTTCAAAATAAAATTATATCACCCTTTTGTTTAAATTCCCATTTACTTGACATTTTGGTTAAATTCCCATTTAGTTGGTACTTAAATATTTCTCTTCAAATGTTTCAATAAACTAAAATGCCTTACGTTTTTGTCAGTTTTATAATTTTCTTGGTTAGGTGCTTTCATGAAGCTAGCTCCATGTGAACTGTGTATTCTGATACAGAGCTATTGATAAATTTATAGGGCATTTCCCACATATACACTCCTTTTCCTATCATCTTAGGCCTAAGGTCCATATGACCATACCAATTATCCTTGTACTTATTAGCAGTGCTGTGATATGAATATTCTTGGCCTTTCTGATAGATCCAAGTATCTTTTTGCTACAGGATTACCTTTTCCTTCTGGGTGCATGTTTCTGAAACTACAAAGGAAGCCTAGTCTAATGGTTTTATTCTCTTCTCAGCTCTTCCCTCTCAGGCCCTGTTCATCCCCAGAAAGAAGAGGAAATGACTGAGTCCCAGGTAAATTTTAAATAATGTAGTTGTTCCTTGCTTTATTCTATAGCATAGTTTAAAGAGGATTATAGTAATCCATATAGTAAATTGGAAAATCTATATAGATAAAACATTTTCAGAGGAAATATTGTTGGAATATTAAAACCAGGAAAGAGTTAAAATATGGTTATGCAGAAATGTATTCATTCAGAGAGATTAAAATTGGGCCTCAATTTTGAATTTCATTGTTATAGGTAAAGCAAACCAGAGCAGAAATTCATTACATAATTTTCTGTACATAAGAATAAAAATGAACATTTCTTAGTATAAGCAATCTTTTCATTTGTACCTAGATCAGTGAATATGTAATAGTATGACCCCTTGTACTTGATAAACCAGCTTTTTCAATGGTCGGTTTTGCTCAATGATAAAATGAAGAATATATGGCAATATAGCCCAGCATTAGAACACAAATGAAGATTACCAGAAAAAGGAATAAATTATATTATTGCATGTAATAAAATATAGCAGATTACTGCTCCTCAAAGCAACATGGATAAATCTCACAAAAATGTGGAGTAAGAGAGCTGGAAATAAAAGAGTACATTCTATATGGTTCCATTTATATAAAGTTTGAAAACCTGTAAAACTTGTGATAGAAACCAGAACAGTGGTTACCCTTTGTAGACATATTTACCAGGAAGGGACATGAGAGAATCTTATGGAGTACCAAAAATATTCTGTTTTTTGATCTGCATGGTAGGTACACATATATAATTGTATAAAAATGTATCCGGTTGTACTCTTAAAATTAGTGCATTGTACCACAATTTCCTATGTATATTTAACCTCATTAAAAAAAGAAAACTGGTATATCTTAAGAAATAGATGGGATTTGTGTCTTCAAATGATGCTACATAATTATCTTTTTTCAGTGGGGATTTGTATAGACTGGGCCATAATCTGAAGTAAAAATTTCTAGTAAATTCTTATAATTCTATTTCACTAGAATGTTAAAGAGAATGTTTTATTTGGTTTACTGCTCTATCTCCAGCCTCTAGAACAATGCCTGATTTACATGGTTCTTGAGAATATTTTGTGGTTTTAGTAAATTGAATCTATAGTTTCTTCCATATTTTACTCTTAGAATATATGACATCTGCCTCATCTTCAAGGATAATTCATTTTCTTCAGATTTCATCCTTTTTCTTCACACTTCCTTTGGAATCTTTCTCTTTCAGGTATATTCTGTCCTCTTAGGTATTGAACATATCTTACTTTACGGCTTTTTCACCCTCAGCTCAAAGCTTTGCTCTACTGAGATATACCTTTCTTTGACTATGTGTTCCTCCCTATCTAGTAGCTTGTCCATATCTAGTTTTTTCCCCTCAAACGCAGTTAACTTACAAAATGAACTCACTTGTATAATGAGCATAAGCAATAGGTCAAGAAATAAATTACCATAACACCCATTAGACTCCTGTACCTTTCCAAGTCATTACCCAAACCCCTGGAGTAACAACTATTTATTTCTTTTTTGAATTTTTAAAAATTTTTTGTCGGTGAAGATGAAACCTTCATTTTATTTTTTATTTTTTTATATTTCCTAGAAGGTTACTGTAAAGAGTTTGATACATTTTTTATAATTTTTTTCTTTTTTTTCCTCTTTCTTATTTTTTTCTTTTCCCCATCAACCTCCCCCCTCCAATGTCCCCCTACCCTTTGGTAACCACTAGTCCATTGTCCATGTCCATGAGTCCATGTTTGTCCTGTTCATTTGTTGCTTTTAGGAATATATCACACATATAAGTGATATCATGTGATTTTCAACTTTTTCTGTCTGACTTATTTCACTTAGCATGATTATCTCAAGGTCCATCCACGTTGTTACAAAAGGCAGTATTGCATCTCTTCTTATGGCTGAGTAACATTCCATTGTATATATGTACCACAGCTTCTTTAGCCAATCATCTGTTGTAGGACACTTCGGTTGCTTCCATGTCCCGGCTACTACGAATAATGCTGCTATGACAGGCAGAAATATCTTTTTGGATATGGGTTTTCAAGTCTTTGGGGTAAATACCCAGCAGAGGGATTGCTGGGTCATACAATAGATCAATTCTTAGTTTTTTGAGAAACCCCTATACTGTTTTCCATACTGGCTATACCAATTAAAATCAGCAGAAAGATTTAAGCAAAATTAAAGCAGACCCACTAGCAGTATATGAGGGTTCCTTTCTCTCCACATCATCTCCAACATTTGTTGTTACTTCTCCTGTTGTTACTTCTCCTGTCTAACAGGTGTAAGATTGTATCTCATTTTGGTTTTGATTTGTATTTCCCTAATAGCTAGGGATGGTGAGCATCCTTTTGTATGTTTGTTGGCCATTTGTATATCCTCTAGGTAAAAGTGGCTGTTCAGGTCCTTTGCCCATTTTTTAATTGGATCGCTTTTTTCTTTTTTTGACTGTTATTGAATTGTATGAATTTTTGTATGTTTTGCATATTAGACCCTTATCAGAGGCATTACTTGAAAATATATTTTTCCATTTGGATGGTTGTCTCTTTACCTTGTTGATGGTTTCTTTTGCTGAGCAGAAGCTTTTTAGTTTGATGTAGTCCCATTCATTTATTTTTGCTTTTACGTGCCTTTGAGGTCAAATTCATAAAATCCTCTTTAAGTCCAAGGTCCTTCAATTTAGTTCCTGTGTTGTCTTGTATACAATTTATTGTTTCAGGACTTATATTCAGGTTCTTAATCCATTTTAAGTTAATTTTGGTGTGTAGTGATAGACAACAGTCTAGTTTCATTCTTTTGGCTTTTCAGTTTATTGAAGAGGCTTTCTTTTCTCCACTGTATATTTTTGGCATTTTTGTCGAAAATTATTTACCCATAAAAATATGGGTTTACTTCTGGACTCTCAGTTCTGTTCCACTGGTCCATGTGTCTGTTGTTCTGCCAGCGCCATTTTGATTACTGTCGCTCTGTAGTACGAGTTAAAGTCGTGCAGAGTGATGTCTCCAGCCCGGTTCTTTTTCTCAAGATGGTGTTGGCAATTCAGGGTCTTTTGTGCTTCCATACAAATCTGATGATTTTTGTTCTATTTCTTTTTTAAAAATGCCAATGGAATTTTGATGGGGATCGCATTAAATGTGTATAATGCTTTGGGTAATATGGTTATTGTCCTATGTTGATTCTTACGGTTCCAGAACATGGAATATCTTTCCATTTCTTTTTATTTTCTTCGATACAAAGGGTATTATAGCTTTCATCATATAGGTCCTTCACATGTTTTGTTAGATTTATTCCTAGGTATTTTATCTTCGTTGTTGCAATTACAAAGGAATTATTCTTTCCACTTGTTTTTGTGACACGTTTGTTAGTGTATAGGAACGCTACAGATTTTTGAGCATTGATTTTGTATCCAGAAACTTTACTGTATTTGCTTATTGTTTCTAGTAGTGTTCTTGTGGAGTCTTTAAGGTTTTCTGTATAGAGAATCATGTCATCCGCAAATAATGACAGTTTGACTTCTTCGTTTCCTATTTGGATGCCCTTTATATCTTTCTCTTGCCTGATTGCACTCACTAGGACCTCCAATGTTATATTGAATAACAGTGGCGATAGTGGACAGCCTTGCCTTGTTCCTGATCTTAGAGGGAAGGTTTTTAGTTTTTCACCATTCGGTATAATATTGGCTGAGGGCTTGTCATATATGGCCTTTATTCTGTTAAGGTACTTTCCTTCAATTTTGTTAAGTGTTTTGATCATAAATGGATGCTGTATCTTGTCGAAGGCTTTTTCTGCATCTATTGATGTGATCATATGAGTCTTATTTTTTAATTTGTTTACGTGATGGATCACATTAATCAATTTGCATATGTTGAACCATCTCTGTGCCCTGAGATGAAACCCACTTGATCTTGGTGTATAATCTTTTTAATATGTTGCTGTATTCTGTTCGCTAGTATCTTATTTAGGATTTTAGCATCTGTGTGCATGAGATATTGGTCTGTAGTTTTCTTTTTGTGTGTTGTTTTTACCAGGTTTTGGTATCAGGGTAACATTGGCTTCATAAAATCAGTTAAGAAGTAGTGCTGCCTCTGCAATTTTTTGAAAGCGTTTGAGTAGAGTATTAAATCTTCTTTGAATGTTTGATAGAATTCAAACATGGTGAAGCCATCTGGTCCTGGTCTTTTACATATTGGTAGGTTTTTGACGATTGTTTCAATTTCCATACTGCTAATCGATCTATTTAGATTTTCTAGATCTTCTTAATTCAGTTTTGGGAGGCTGTATTTTTCTAAGTACTGTTCCATCTCTTCTAGGTTATTAAATTTGGTGTTATATACTTTTTCATAGTATTTTTGTATGACCTTTTGTATTTCTGCGGTATCTGTCGTAATTTTCCCTTTCATCCTTGATTTTGTTTATTTGTGTCCTTTCTATCTTTTCTTTAGTGAGGCTAGCCAAGGATTTGTCAATTTTATTAAGCTTCTCAAGGAACCAGCTCTTTGTTATGTTTATTTTTTCTATTGTTTTTTTTGTTTGTTTGTTTTCAATTTCATTTATTTCTGCTTTAATTTTGCTTATTTCTTTCTGCTGATTTTAAGCTTCATTTGTTCTTCTTTTTCTAGTTTTTTAAGATGGACGTTAGGTTGTTTATTTGGGCTCATTCTTGTTTTTGGAGATGGGCCTGTAATGATATGAACTCTGCTCTTATGACCGCTTTTGCCATGTCGTAAAAGATTTGTTTCTATGTATCTCTTGATTTATTTTTTGATTTATTCTCTGACCCAGTTATTCTTCAGTAGCATGTTGTTTAATCTTCTTGTATTTGTGGTTCTTCCTGATTTCTTTTTGCAGTTGATCTCTAGTTTCAAAGCATTATGATCAGAGAATATGGTTGGTATGATTTCAACCCTCTTATATTTGTTGAGGCTGTCTCTGTGTCCCAGTATGTAGTCAGTCCTTGAGAATGTTCCATGTGCACTAGAGAAAAATGTATAAGCAGCTGTTTTGGAATGGAAGCCTTCGTAAATGTCAGTTTTGTCCAGTTGGTCTAATGTGTCATTTAAGGATGTGATTTCCTGATTTTTCGTTTGGATGATCTGTGTATATGGGTATTTAGGTCCCCAATTAAGATAGTGTTTTGGTCTGTTTCTCCCTTTAGTTCTGTTAGTAATTGCTTTACAAATTTCAGGGCTCCCTGATTGGGAGCATAGATATTAATAAGTATCATATATTCTTGGTGCATGATTCCCTTTATCATGGCTTAATAATGCCTTTTTTCCTTATAGATGTTTAATTGCACTCACCACTCTCAGTCTCAGTCCCTGTCAGTGTTAGCGACAGTTTCCGTAGCGTTTGGTCTCTGGTGGTTGGTCTCTGAGGACATGGGGGGAGGGCCCTTCTTGGTTGGGGGTGGGGACTGTGGCTCAACTTCAGTTTAGAAACCACAGCAGGTAAAAATCAACTGTTGTTTTTCTGCTGTTTGGCTTCTCTGCATTCTGCCCTGTGACTGTCCCCTGCCGCTGGCTGTGTGTAGCTCACAGCACTCACTGCTCCTTCTCTCCTCCCTTCCTCCTAAGGGAGCTCTGGCAGCTGCGAGACGCAGCTTAATTTCTCCCAGTCCACCTCCCAGCACCTGGGTTCTGACTTGTGGTAGCTCTTGTGCACAGATCTCACACTCAGACATGCTGGTGTGTATCTTAGGTGTTGTTTGTTGAGTCTTAGATGTTCAGCTTATTGTTGTTTCAAGGGGAGACATCTGGGGATATATCTCACTCTGCCATGTTTCTCCAAACTCTCCTAAAGAGTTTTTTAGTTTGACAATTTGACTTTGGTTTCCTTGTAAAAAAAAATTTTTTTTTTGCTTCCTTGGGATATAACATATATCATACTGTGTAAGTTTAAAGTACAACATGTTGATTTGATATACTAACATATGACAAAATGATTACCACCATGGTATTAGCTAACACTTCCATCCTGTCACATTAGTACTATTAACTTTTTTTGTGGTGTAGAAACTTTCAAGTGCATAATATATTATTGCTGGCTATAGACACCATGTTGTATATTAGATCATCAGAAATTATTTACTTTACATCTGGAAGTTTGTACCCAATTACCAGTATCTCTTCATTTCCCCCAATCCATAGCCCTTGGACACTACTCTTCTACTCTGTTTTTATGAGTTTGACTTATCACTTTCCACACATGAGATGACATAGTCTTTGTCTTTCTTTGTCTGACTTATTTCACTTAGCATATTGCCCTCAAGGTCCATTTAAATTGTCCCAAATGGCAACATTTCCTTCTATATCATGGCTGAATAATACTCCATTGTGCTATCTGTTCATCTGCAGACAGACACTTATTTGCAAATCTTGTTTATTATGAATAATGTTGCAGTGAACATGGGAGTGCAGAGATCACTTCGGGATCCTGTTTTCATTTCCTTTGGATATATACCTAGAAGTGGGATTGCTGGATCATATGGTAGTTTGAAGATATTTCATACTGTTTTCTATAATGGCTGTGCCAGTTTACATTCACCAACAGTGCACAAAGGTTCCCTTTTTTCTACATCCTCATAAACAGTTATGTGTTGTCTTTTTGATCATTGCCGTTCTAACAGATGTGAGATCTCAATGTGGTTTTGAGATCATCATCATTTATTTTTCTGATGACTAGTGATGTGAAACATGTTTTCTTGTACCTATTGGCCATTTGTATGTCTTCTTTAGAAAAAGGTCTATTCAGGTCCTTTGCCCATTTTTTAATCAGAATTTTCTTTCTCGTAGAGTTCTATATATATTTTGAATATTAACTCCTTATCAGATTCATGATTTGCAAATAATTTATTTTATTGATCACCTTTTTATTTGTTGAGTGTTGTGTTTCTTTTGCTATGAAGCAGCTTTTTAATGTGCTGTGGTGCTACTTATTTATTTTTGCTTTTGTTGCTTATGCTTTTTGGTATCATATTTAAAAAGTCATTGCCAAGACCGACGTTAAGGAGCTTTCTCCTCTATTTTCTAGGAGTTTTATGGTTTCAAGGCTTATGTTTAAATCTTTAACCCATTTTGAGTTAATTTTAATGCATGGTGTAAGCTAAGGTCTAATTTTATTCTTCTGCATGTGATTATTCACTTTTCCAGCACCATTTATTAAAGAGACTATCCTTTCCTCATTGAGTGCTCTTGACCCCTTGTCAAATATTAGTTAACTGTGTATGCATGGGTTTATTTTGGGGTTTTTAATTCTATTTAATTGGTCCTTATGTCTGTTTTTTTCTAGTACCATACTGTTTTGACTACTGTAGCTTTGTGCTATAGTTTGAAATTAGGAAAGGCGATATTTCTAGCTTTGTTTTTTTTTTTTTTTTTTTTTTTTCAGGATTGCTTTGAATATTCAATATTCAGGGTCTTTTGTGATTCCGTACAAATTTTAGGATTTTTTTTTTCTGTGAAAAAATCCATTGGAATTTTGATAGGGATTATAATAAATCTGTAGATGGCTTTGAGGAGTATGAACATTTTAACAATATTCTTTTTGTGAGCCATGAACACAGGATATCTTTTCATTTGTGTCTTTCATTTCTATCATCAGAGTTTGGTAGTTTTCATTGTACAGATCTTTTACTTACTTGTTTAAATTTATCCCTAAGTATTTTGCTGTTTTTGAAGCTATTGGGAATGGAATTGTTTTCTCTATTTATTTTATATTCTGTTGTTAGTATGTATATATATATGCAGTTGGTTGCTCTATGTTGATTTCGTATCCTGCAACCCTGTTGAATTTGTTGATTGGTTTTAATAGTTTTTTGGGTGGCATCTTTAGGATTGTTTACATATAAGATCATACCATCTGCAAACAAAGACAGTTTTCTTGTTTTCTGATTTAGATGCCTTTTATTTCTTTTTCTTGCCTGATTCCTCTGGTTAGGACTTCCAGTTGTCTTGTGTCTGAACTTAGAGGAGAAGCTTTCAACATTGAGTATGATGTTAGTTGTGGGCTTATCATATATGTTGTTTATTATGTTAGGGTATATTACTTCTACAGACTCAATTTATTGAGAGTGTTTATCATGAAATGATGTTTTTTTTCACAAGCTTTTCCTGAGTCTGTTGAGATGAGCATATGAATTTATACTTCATTCTAATAACATGGTGTAGCATATTTATTGATTTGCATATGTTGAACCATCTTTGTGTCCAGGAATAAATCTCACTTAGTTGTGGTTTACGATCCTTTTAATGTTCTGTTGATTTGGTTTACTAATCTTTTGTTGAGAATTACATCTGTACTTTCATGAATATTATTGATTTTTAGTTTTCTCTTCCTGTAGTGTCCTTATTTGTTTTTTGTATTAGGGTAATGCTGGCCTCATAAAATGAGCCTGGGAGTATTCCCTCCATTTCAGTTTTTTGGAAGAGTTTGAGAAAGATTTGTGTCCATTCTTCTTTATATGTTCAGTGGAATTTACTAGAGAAACTTTCTGAGCTTTTCTTTGTTGGGAGATATTTGATTGGTGATTCAATTTCCTTACTTGTTATTGGTCTGTTCAAATTTTCTATTGCTTCAAGATTCAGTATTGGTTGGTTGTATGTGTCTAGGAATTTATTCATTTCTTCTAGGTTATCCATTTCATGGGCATATAATTGTTCATGGGAATTTCTTATGATCCTTTGTATTTCTGTGGTATCAATTACAATGTCTCTTTTATTTATGATTTTACTTATTTGTCATTTCTAGCTAGGTTTGTCAATATCATTTATCTTTCAAACACCAGCCTTTGTTTCTATTTATCTTTTCCGGTATTTTTTTCTGATCTGTATTTCATTTATTTATGCTCTGGTCTTTGTTATTTTCTTCCTTCTGCTAACTTTGGACTTAGTTTGTTCATTTTCTAGTTCCTTGAAGTGTGAAGTGTTGTTTATTTGAGAGCTTTCTTTTTAATTAGTGTAGGCATTTATCACAGCTTCCCTCTTAGTACTACTTTTGCTGCATCTTATAAGTTTTGGTATGTTTTATTTCCATTTTTATTTCTTTCAAGGTATATTTTAATTTCCCTTTTGTTGTCTTCTTTGACTCATTAACTGATGGAATATGTTGTTTAATTCCCACATCTTTGTGAATTTTCTACCTGTCCTGTTATTGGTTTCTAGTTTCATTCCACTGTGGTCATAAAAGATACTTGGTATGACTTCAGTCTTCTTCAATTTACTAAAATTTGTTTTGTGATACATCAAGCAAACTCTCCTGGAGAATGTTCTGTGTATACTTGGAAGAATATGTATACTAGTGCTTTTAGGTGGAATATTCTTTATATATCTCTTAGGTTCATGTGCTCTAAAGTATAGTTTAAAACTAATGTTTCTTTATTTGATTGTCTATTTGTATGATCCGCTCATGGTTAAAAGTAAGGTTGAAGTCCCTAATATTATTGTGTCATTGTCTATTTACCCCTTCAGATCTATTTGTACTTGCTTATTTTTAAGTACTCCAATGTTGGGTGCATATATATTTATGATTGTTACATCTTTTTGATGAATTGACTACTTTATCATTTTATAATGACCTTCTTTGTCTCTTGTTATAGTTTTTGTCTTAAAGTCTGTGTTGTCTGATATAAATGCCATTAGCCCTGCTCTCTTTTATTTTCCACTTGCATGGAATATCTTTTACCATTCCTTTGCTTTGAGACTATCTATATTCTTAGAGTTAAAGTGAATCTCTTGTAGAGAACATATAGTTGGGTCTTGTTTATTATGCATTGAGCCACTTTTTGACTTTTGATAGGAGAATTCACTCCATTTACATTTAGAGTAATTATTGATGAGTAAGGATTTAGACATGTCATTGTTTTCTGTTTTGTAGTTCCCTTGCTTCTTTCTTTCTCGCTGCCTTTTTGTGTGTGTGTGTGAATGATTTTATGTAGTAGAATGCTCTGATTCCCTTTCTTTATATTTTATGTTTCTGCTATAGGTTTTGTTCTGTGGTTACCATGAGGCTTACCTAAAATATTTTATAGATGTAACATTCTATTTTACACCAGTAACAACTTAACTTTGATTACATGTGAAAATTCTACCCTCTTACGCCCCTCTTTGATGTCTTTGATGTCATCAATTACCTCTTTTTATATTCTGATTCATTAGCAAATTATTGTAGCCATAGTTACTTTTAATACTCTTATCCTTTAACCTTTAAACTAGAGGTGAGTGCTTAATACACCACCATATTACAATATTAGAGTCTTTTGAATTTGACCGTATAGTTACTTTTACCAGTGTGTATATATTTTTATGTATTTTATGTTACTAGTTAGCATCCTTTCATTTCAGCTTGAAGAACTCCTGTCAGCATTTCTTATAAGGTAGGTCTAGAGGTGATGAACTCCCTTATCTTTTGTTTGTTGGGAAAGTCTCCTTTATTTCTGAAGGACAGCTCTGGTGGATAGTGTATTCTTGGTTTGCAGTTTTTTGTTTTTTGTTTTTTTTATATATATCTCACTCTCTCCTGGTCTGTAAGGTTTCTGCTAAAATATCTACTGTTAGCCTAATGGGAGATTTCTATAAGTTACAAGCTTTTTTCTTCTGTCTGCTTTTAAGATTCTCTATTTGTGTTTGATTTTTGACAGTTATATTTTAATGTGTTTGGAGAAGTTTCCTTTTTTAAAATATTTATTTATTTATTTTTCATTTTTTAATGTCACCACATATTTGACCCATTTTACTGCATCTACCCCTGTCTCCTAGACCCCCCAGGTAACCACATGTCCATGCATCTGTGTCCTGTTAGTTTGTTGCTTTTAGGTTTATATCCCACCTCTACGTGGTTTTTAACTTTTTCTGTCTGCCTTATTTCACATAACATGATTATCTCAAGGTCCATCATGTTGTGGCAAATGGCAGTATTTCATGTCTTCTTATTGCTGAGTAATATTCCATTATATATATGTACCACAGCTTCTTTATCCAGTCATATATTGTAGGACACTTTAGTTGATTCCAAGTCCTAGCCACTGTGAATAGTGCTGCTATGAACATCGGTGTGCAAATATCTTTTCAGATAATGCATTTTCAATTCTTTGGGGTAAATACCCAGCAGAGGGATTGCTGGATCATATGGTAGATCAATTCTTAGTTTTTTGGGAAACCTCCATACTGTTTTTCAAAGTGGCTGTACCAATTTGCAGTCCCACCAGCAGTGTATGTTGAAGAGGATTTCTTTACATTGAGTTTGGTAATCTCTGAGCTTCATGAACACGGTTATCAAAAAGTCTCCCCATTTGGAGGAAGTTATCAGGCAATATTTATTTAAAGAACCTTTTTGCCCCATTTCTTTCTCTTACTCTGAGATTCTCTTACTATGAATATAATTTCATTTGGTGATATCTTGTAATTCACGTAGGCTTGTTCACTCTCTTCATTCTTTTTTCTCTTCTGACTGGATAATTCACAGTTCCTGTCTTCTAACTCAAGATTATTTCTTCTGCTTAATCCATTTTGCTGTTGATGGTCATTTTTCATTTCATTCATTGTATTCTTCAGCTCCATAATTTGTTCAGTTCTTTTTTTTTCCCCATCTTTGTTGAACTTCTCATTTTGTTCATGTATTTTTTTTCCTGATATTGTTGAATTGTATTTCTGTGTTTTCTTGTAGCTCTTTGAGTTTCTTTAAAACAATGACTTTGAATTCTTTATTTGGAAAATCACAGATATACATGTTTGGGGGATCTTTCTTGAAGATTATTGTGATTCTTTTGTGGTATTGTTTCCTTGATTTTTCATGTTCCTTGAAGTTTTGCATTGAAACAGTCACCTTCTGCAGTCTTTACTAACTACTTTCAGAAGAGAACTTTCTTCAGCCCTGCTAGAGATTCTGAGACTTTCACAGAGCTTCTCTGGATATACTCACTCCATTCTTCTTGCTCCCTCTTGTGGCAGAATTCTTAAACTTATATGCCCTCTCTTGAGCCTACAACACGCCAGGCAGGGTGTTTGCTGAGAGATTCACTTTTGTTTTCCCAAAGGCAGTGCTAAACTCACATTTGTGGTCTTTCCCTGACCTGCGGATTCAGGCTGGCTTTCTGTATATGTTCATTAGTCATCTGCCAAAGCTTGCCCTGACCACCACCATTGGGAGCATGCACAGGGAGCCAGGTACAATGTGAGAATGTGTGGCAGTGAGGCCTGCAGAGCTCTAGGTGTGCCCTTGTGGCAGTTGGGACTCTGAAGGCAAAGCATACCCAGAAGCTTATGGGCAGGCTTTTTGGCGGAGTTTACAATGCACTTAACTAGGATCGTGTCCCTTAATGCCCGATGAGAGTCCTATGTTCCATTCTCCCAGACTCTTCCTTCCCCCCATCTTGCAGCTCAGAATTCAGTTCTCTGGATGGGGCAAGATAGAAATGAGCTTCTTTGTCGCTATCCTGTACAGTTAGGAAGCCAGGTGCTCACTCACACACTCTCACTTTTCTCTGGATGAGATCATGGGCCAAGAGGGTCTCTCATGGCCCTAAGCTGAACTACCTTGGGGGAGAGGTACTACCTTTGATGATGCGAGTAAAGTCAATTTGTTCTTACCATCTCTGATGAGTCCAAACAAATTTTTTGCTCCAGTGGAGCAAAACTTTTTTGCTCTGCTGGAGACCTGGACTTTCACAAAGGCTCTATCATCCATGTGTGATTGTCTAAGACAGTTTTTCCAGGGGTTCCTGGAACATGGCCAAGAGGGACTAGAGTTGGTTCATGGGCCGCTGCTGAGTCCACATCTGGGAGTGAGGTCTGTATGCCTATTACCCAATGCATATGTTGGCAAGACTCTTCCTAAGTCCCTTGACATATAGTGCTGGATCCCACAGCTCCCACAAAGGCACTTTTGGACATAGAGGAATGCCAAATTGTTGTTGTGGCGGGGGGGGGGGGAATGAGGGATATCTTTCAGTCATAATCACCTTTGGTTTTTTAAATCTGTTTAATTCAAAGGCCTTGATCTTCAGCAGAAAAGGGTTCTAAAAGAGGATTTCCCATGTCCCATAGCCTACTCTGAACCCTTTGTGTTAGTGGACATTTATGTTCATAGGGTCCTTTTAGGATCTAGAAATAAATTCTTAGAAACAGTGATTGTGAATTAGCTCCTGGTCATCTCACCTATCTCCCATAAAAATTTCTCAAAGGGCAGGAAATATGGACAGAGCTCCCTTTGTTATAGTGCTGTTGAAGATTTTTTTTTGTATAGTTACATTCTTTTGGACACTCAAGTTTTTAACTAGGAAAAATGTGTTATATTTCCAATATTCAAATCACATTGCTTTTGCTTATACGTCAGAAGAATGGTGGCGTGAGGGTTCCCCTTGATCCCTCCCCTTGAGAATACAAGTTGAACAGCAATAATCCAACAGATTTCCAGCCTAACACACAAACACTTCCGAGAGATCTGCACATCAAAGCATCTGAAGATGGGCAAATTGGGGTAACAGGGAAGACAGAGACAGGTGCCATGGACACAGCCTAGAACTTGCTATGAAACTTGGGGAGAGACGAGGAATAAGGTTGGTGCATGTACTTTTTGTAGCTCTGAACATTTCTATCTGAGTGATCAGCATATACTATGGTGGAACCCAGTGATCAGGGAAAAGATGCTACAGCTATGTGCAAACAGACAGAAAAGGGGATCATGGAGCCAGGCTGCCTCCCCTGACCTTCCTTGAGCTCTCCTCCCCTCACCCTCCCAGAGCTAGCAGTGGGCCCCCAGGGAATCTGCAGCACTGCGTGTCAAGATACAGAGCAGGGAGTCTGCAGCCCCAGGAACTGAGGAGACAGCTTCTCAGTGGCAGACACACACTGCAGCTGGTCCTTGTGATGGGTGGAGATACAGAGGTGAGGCAGCTGAATCCTGGCAGTCACCATTACTGGGAGGAAAACAGCCACAGCCACAGCCACACCAGGAGCTGCCCTCAGCCCACCCCACCCCTACTTGGCAGAGGCATCTGAGATACTTCAGTCACCACAACACTGCATCTGGCTGCTGTGTCAGCACCACGAGATCAGGAGCTCTTTAGGGGCTTGGATCCAGAACCCCGTTGCCTACACATTTTCCCACAGGAATAAAGGGCTTTTTTTTTTTTTAATTTTATTTTTGCCACACAGCAGAGATCTGGGAGGCCTGGGCACTGTAAGAGACTTGTGCATTACCTACTGGAAAACAAAAGAAAAACCTCTTCTTATCAATCTACTAAAGAGGGATTGCTCTTAATATTTTCTTTTGAAAAGCAGCGTTCGTTCCCATAAATGCCTGTGTAGATAAATAATCCATCAAATACCATGAACAACCAGGATAACAAGCCAGCTCAGAAAGAAAATGAAAAACCTCCAGAAAGTAAACTTAAAGATATAGAAATATGTGATTTAAATGACAAAGAATTCAAGATTATAGTTCTGAAAAAACTCAATACGATACAGGAAAACTCAGATAGGCAGTTTAAAGAACTAAGAAATAAAATCAGTGAATGAAAAGAATACTTTACCAAAGAGATTGAAAATTTTAAAAATAACCAAATAGAAATTCTGGAGCTGAAGAACTCAAAGACATGAAGAATGAAATAGCGAACTTAGGAAACAAAGTGGACCAGATGGAGGAAAGAATTAGTGATATTGAAGATGGAAATCTGGAAATGATTAGATTGGAAGAAGAGAGACTTGAGAGTTAAAAAAATTAAAATGAAAGAGTCTATGGCCAGGTTACACTGAACAAGCCCGATCCCATCTGATCTCGGAAGCTAATCAGGATCGGGCCTTGTTGGTACTTGGATGGGAGACCACTTAGGAAGACCAGGTGCTGTAGGCATAAAAAATTAAAAATAAGGGATTGTAAGCTGACAAGGTCCTTGCAATCTGTGAGGTCAACCAAGGTTTGCCTCACCTAAAAAATAAAAATCAATAAATGAATAAATAAATGAACAAATATATAAAATGAATGAATTCTACAAGAACTATCTGATTTCATCAGAGCAATATAAGAACAATAAGGGATGCCAGAAGGAGAAGAGGGGGGAGAAGGAAATAGAGAGCCTGTTCAAGCAAATAATGAGAATTACCCTAACTAATGGAAAGAACTAGATCCTCAAATTCAAGAAGCAAACAGATAATTTAATTAATCTCAATCCAAAAGGCCTTCTCTGAGGCACATTAATGGCAAACAAATCACATTGCTTTGAAGCAATTTGTCACCAACATCTCATTGCTGAAACATATTCTAAAGCATTATCGATGTTTTCTCATAGTTCTGCTTGTAACTATAATTCAGAGCACTAGAAAACTTTATTAATGAATCTTTTTTTCTTCCACTGATATTTGTATGATTCTGTCTGTAGCCCTCTTTTTTAAATATATGTGAACTCTGAGCAGTCATATCCCATTTTCATGGCTGCTGACACCTAGTATAGGCTTAGGAACAATAATCAAATCCTCATTTCATTGTAGACTTCTTATCCAATGAATATGTTCAACTGTTAAATCAATGTATATCTCTAGTTGAATGTTCTACCATACTACAAATTTTCCATATCCTCCTCTCCTTGCTTCTGCTTCCATCCAAATCTTAGTTTAATTTTTTTTCTTGCCTCATTGAATCACAGGCATCTAGTGAGTTCCCAAACTAGTAACTTGAGTAAAGTTGTATATTCCTCCCATTTTCCATACTCAGGATAAATTGGTGCCTAAAATCTCTTTAACCCTTGGTGGTTATTAAAGATATGTGCTTGCTAATTAAATAAATGAACCTAAACTGACAGGATGTTGCTAATGTTTTTTTTCTTTTAGACGATTACAAAACTAGGTAAGGTTTATATATATATATATATATATATATATATATATATATATATATATATATATATATATATATATAACTTTTTACCTGTGCATACCGTGAGAACACAGTTCAATATGTTTTGCCCACAGCATCTAAGGTGAATAACTTCAGATTGAGTAGGAGTGTGTTGTTACAGGGAACAGTGACATTCAAAGATGTGGCTATTGACTTCACCCAGGAAGAATGGCAGCAGTTGGATCCTGCTCAAAGGAACCTGTACCGGAATGTGATGCTAGAAAATTATAACAACTTACTCACAGTGGGTAAGGGTAGTTTCCTGTATAACCCAAATTCTGAGAGTAAAGTTGCTTTTTTCCCTAATTTTTTGAAGTGTGTGGAACCTTTAAGTATTAGAGTGAATATGGCCTTTGCTTACATGAATGTGCATGCTGTGGCTTTCAAAACAAAAGGTCCTCCTTGGTTATGATTCACAGGGCAACATCCCCAGAAACCACACTTTTCTTCAGAAAGCCTGGTTTCCTTGTGCCAGCCTAAATTCTTGAATGATTCTTTGTTCTAGTATTTATGAGTAAGCCTTATGTCATTTCTCTTTGGTAGGCTATCCATTCACCAAACCTGATGTGATTTTCAAGCTGGAACAAGAAGAAGAACCCTGGGTGGTAGAGGAAGAATTGTTAAGGAGACACTGTCCAGGTTAGTGGGAGGGAACCAGGCAAGAGAGGAGGGGCCAGAAACTTTTAATGGTTAATCTGTGAATAGTTGATTCCTCTGAAATGATCTTCAAAGATATTTTCTTAAAGACCGTAGACTTTGATAGTGACAATCATTGTGAATTCTTTATAAATTTAAGATGTTATTTCTAAATAAGATGCTTCTTTCCTCAGAACTTCTTTCCAAGGAACCTAAAAGATCAGTTGACCTTTTTACTTGTGTGTTACATATCAATATTTCCTAACACATTTCCAGGTTTTTTTCTCTTTTGATATTACTTTTTGATAATAAGTTATATTTTTCCAGAAAATTACATTTAATCCTGATTTTCAAGATAATTTTAACAGAGTTGAATAACATAACTTTCATAGAGATTTTGTTTTCTCTGTATCTGTAAAAGTTTACTATATATTGATGTTCCAAGGTCATCTGTTATCTTTAACTATTTATTTCATCTGTATTTTCAAATCTGTTATTATAAAATTACCTATGGTGTTCTTTTATTTGTTTTCTATTCTGCAAGTTTCTCAGCCAGTCTTATCAAATATTGGCTCTCCTTCATTCTCTGTATTCTACTTCTGGGACTCCTATTAAGTAGATTCTAGACCTTTTTATTTTTTCTCCATATACTTTTTTTTTTTTCATTTCCTTTGCTATTTTCTACTTTCCTACCTCGCTGTGTTGCCTTCTCAGTAATTACTTCAGATATATCTTCCAGTTTACGAATTCTCTCTTCAACTGTTTGTATTTGTCTTTTTAACTCATCCATTTAAATTTTTTTTCTCAATAGTAGTATTTTATATTTTTAGACATTCCTTTTTTCGCCTTGTTTTTTTCACATCTTTCTTGTGCTTTCTAATTATTTCTGTGTTTTGTTCAGCTTTGTTTTTATCCTTTGCTTCTTTAAAAATACATCACTCATCTGTATTTTGTGTCTAACAGTTCTAATATTTTAAGTCCTCAGGTTTAAATATCTTGTTTTCAATGACTCACTTATTGTACCTGCTTCTTCACATGCTTGATGATTGCTGATGGTGAATTCAGATTTTAAAATCTTAATTTCTGATGTTATTGTCCTAAATTGGATTGCTTTCTTCTGAAGATGATTTGCATGTATGTTTGGTGGATGCCAGTAGCCATCTAAGAGAGGACCAGCTAAATATTCTGAGGGTCCTTACTTTTTGTAGGAACCTCAGTTGAGTTTCTCTTCCTTATTGCTGGCCCAAGGCTTATGCTTCAGTTAAACAGGACTTCTGTTTGCATAGATACTCAAATCAGATCCATTCTCTAGCTTGCTTTGTAATTTTCTCTCTCAGTTCTGGTTTTGGATACAAGTTAGTTATTTTTGTTTTGTTCACTTTTGAGTGTATGTGTTGCTCAGATGTGGTTGGTAGGAAGTATTGAGGTATTCTGAGATGATTTATGCTACTTCCTGTAAGCCCAGTTATGCATCATAATTTCCATTTTTTCATTATCTTGTTGTTTTGCAATATGTGGTTACACTACCATAATTTCAATACTAAAAGTCCTAACTAGTCTCTCTCTGCCTTTTTTACCCCCAGTTGCATGGTATTCTTTGTTCCAGGTGGCTTTGTTTTTTTCATTTCTTTCCTGAGTCTGCCAGTTAATTTTTTTTAAATCCCCTTATGTTTTCTTATTGTTTCTTCCTCGTGTATTTATATTGTGAACTCCTGACTTATAGGTGATATTTTCATTAAGTTTTTTCATTCATGACAATATGTTTAGTCAAGATTTTCATTTAGTATGTGCCAGAATGGTTTTCACTTGCATTTTCGTTTGCTTTCTTTATATCATATTTCTGTTCTTTTTTTCTCTTATAATACTTTTTATAGATCTGATTCCAGCACCTTGTCATTTTTGAGTGAGGATAGTTCTTCCTTGACCTGCTTTAAAGAAAGGTGATGTTGAGGAAGGAAAATGAGTGCTGTATGATCTAAAGTAGAGGTTAACAAACTGTGACCTGTAGGGCAGCCATTTGTTTTTATAAATAAACTTTCATTGGAACACAGCCACACCCAATCATTTACATCTTGTCTATGACTACTTAACATTACAACAGCAAAGTTGAATAGTTGTGCCAAAAACTATATGATCTATGAACACACAGTGTAAAACACAGTGTAAAAAAAAATATATATATATATATATATATATATATATAAATACACACACACACACACACACACACACACACACACACACACACCTTACTGTTAAAGTGTACAGTTGAAACGTGTTGGATTTCGTTAACCAATGTCACCATAAATTAGAAAAAATTAATTAATTTAAAAAAATCCTATATGATCTACAAAGCCTAAATTATTTACTATCTGACCCTTTAAGAAAAAGTTTGTCAACTCGATGTATATGAATGCACCTCTGCTTCATAATTGAAGCCTCTTTATTTTATATGGTTATATGTGTAGAAGTATGGTTAGGCTTTTTCTTCTCATCCAAAAGGGAACTGCAGCTGCAAGTCTTCTCATATTTGAATCTTACACTCTCACCACAGTACACTTGTTCCTGAAAAGACAGCACTTCAGAATGTTTCCTTGTTCAGTCCTGGCTTCTCTGACATATCTTGGAATATAAAGTCTCTTGTAACCAGTCTACACTCCCAAATTTCAATGTTATATTCAAAGGATAATTAATTCTGCCCTTCAAGATGTGATAAACGTTTTGACACTGTCAGCTGCTTGCTCAGCCCACGATCAGCATGAACAGCTGTCTTTTTTTTTTCTTTTTAGAATCTTTCTTCCTCTGTTCTAGCCTTCAGTGTATTTGAAAACACTAACACGTTTAGTATCATTTATGCTACAGCCACCGCATAGGATCATCAAAAAATCAATAACTTCACTCCTGTAAAGAGGAAAATAGATCAGATACTTTTTCATTCTATCATTTAAAATATGGAGTCTTTTCTGTAACATTTGATATTTTCATTTTTCCTTTGGAGTTCTTTTTCATTTCTGTTTGTATAGTGCTGAAACCTACTTTCTTCCTCAACATCTTTTGTTTAACTGAGCTTTTCTTTTACCCCTAATTGAAGTGACCCAAAGCTTAGTATTCTGCTGCCTTTTTTACATTTATAGTCTGCAACAAGGTCTCTAACTTTACCTGCTTTACCATTTCATGGGAATTTTACCCTTACATAATTCTCAGTGTGGCAGAGAGGGAGTAACATCTCCATTTTTCTATCTAGGAGCTAAGCAGCAACAGGAGACTGTATGTCCCACCCTTCAGTATGTAGAATTTCACTTATTCTCTCTATGCTTGAGCCAGTTCCTTTTCTCTGTATTCCTCTGCCTGGTGTCCCTGACTCTAGAGCCTTTCAGCTTCCATTTTGTTTTTAGAGTAATTTTTCATCTTCTCTAGGATAGAGGAATGATCTTTGTCAGTTTATACCTTTTTTCTTTATCCCATATTAGTGTGATTTTAGATGTGATCATGGATAAATTTATGTATTTACTATACCATATTTAAGCTCAATTTCTCACTCTTTGTTTCTCCTCCTGCTCACTATACTTACTCCCTATCCAATTATGGTAGATAGGCTCTTTCAGTTTTATGTTCCAACTCTTTTGTCTAATGTTTATCTTCCAGTTGTTCTTGTTTATTAATTACCACTTTGTTAGAACTATTTTATTTATTTATTAAAATACGTAATACATGCTTATAGTACAGTTTTTAGGTGCAAGGTTATATATTGAAAAGTAATTATTCTTCTCTTACTCATTTTCCCTCTATGGTGGCAACCGCTAGCATCATTCTCCTTTGAGCTATTACTTATAATTTCAAACATTCTTTTTGAAACCACTTTAGGTTAATAGGTTAGCTTAAGAGTAATTGTCATGTTTGCAGTTGAATGTTCTTTTCTAAGAATGAAATATTCCTTTGTCCTAGTTTCCTAGGGTTGCCATAACAAAGTACCACAAATTAGGTGCTTAGTTAGAATAACAGAAATTTATTCTCGCAATTCTAGAGGCTAGAAATACTAAACCAAGGTGTCAGCAGGGCAATGCTCCCTTTGAAACCTGTAGTAGAAGGACCCTTCCCTGCCTCTTTCAGCTTCTGGTAGCCCCAGACTTTCCTTGACTTGTAGCATCATAGCTCCAGTGTTTTATCCTCACATGGCATTTTCCATGTCTCTGTATCTCTTTGTGTGACTTTCTTTTTATAAGAACACCAGTCATATTGAAGTAGGGGCTACCCTACTCCAATACGACCTCATTTTAACTAATTATTATCTGCATGACCCAATTTCCAAATAACTTAACATTTCTAAGTTACTGGGGATTAGGACTTCAACATATCTTTTTATCGGGGGAGGGGTGGGGGCACACAGTTCAACCCATAACACTTTCTAATTGTTCAAATCTGTGTGTGTATTTTAGTTTTCTTATAATTTTGGGACATTTCTTATTAAAATTTTCCCCAGATTTTTTATATTTTTGTAGCATTTGTACCTGTAGTCTTTTTTTATGTTTTTGTAAATAGTTGTTTGTATAGGTGAGGGTTATTGAAACTGAATACTTACTGTATATAGCGAATTTAATTAGTTTCTTCTTAAAATAATTTTACAGTTGACTCTTGATATTGCAGGTAAATCATTTTATTGTTAACAAGTAATATTAATTTTACCTTTCCTTTCCAATTTTTTCTACCTCTGATTTTTCCATATGTAATGTACTATCCATTTCTGTAATAATAGTGGTATAATATTCATCTTCCTCACTTTACTGGAATTGCTTTGAGATTTTCCCCATTAAGTATGGTGCTGGTATATAAGTTGTACTGTACTTTATCTTAAGTTAAATAAATGTCTGTCTAGTCCTATTTTTTAAGGAGTTTTTTAATGGAAAATAGATACTGAATTTTATCATTAAATATCTTTGTAACTTGTTACTTGAATTCTCACTTTTGACCTATTAATATATTTACTTATAGTAATGGATTTTTTTTAATATTGAAACATAGTTATATTGCTGGGAGGAATCTCAAGTATGATATGGCTTAGATTTAATGTGTTTCTAGGTCACTTTTTTTTCTTCTGAGTCATTTTATATTTTATGTAAAATTTTTACATTGATATTCATAAGTGAAATTTGTATATAGCTTGTTTTTTGGTTGTCATCTTTGTCAGGTTTTGGTATTACTGTTGTTCATTTCATCACATGAAATTGAGAATTATTCTCTTTTTATCTTGGCAACATTTTACACAGCATGAGAGCTGTCCGTTAAATGTTTGTTAAAATTTCATGTTAATCTCTCTGGGCCTTTCCTATTTGTTTTGTTTTGTTTTTTAATTTTTCTATTTATTTTGTGGAAATTGGCCTATGTAGGTTTTCTATATCTTATAGAGTCAATTTGGTCATTTACATTTTCCAGAAAGTTATTCTTGTCAGTTTGTAAAAGTATATTTTAATAGTGTCTTGCAAAATAGTTTTATTATGTATTTTTAACTTCTTGTCTGTTTTTTTCTCTATCATTATTCCTTCTTACTTTATTTGTAAATTCTACATTCTCTTTTATTTACCCAACAATTTTTCTGTTTTCTTTCAAATCCCACTTAAAAGCAATCAAAGCTGTACTTATAAATGTCCGCCTCTACTCATATTTGCTTTCCTGAAATTTTCTAAAGTTTAGGAATAGAAGTTTTATGTACATGGAATTTGCTTAATAATGATAAACTAGGCCTTACGCCAAGAATCAGTCCTATAATAGCATGTTTTTTGAAATCTGGATGTTATAATAATGGAAAAATTTATAAGTAATATTTATTTGCAATCTATTTTAGGAGAAATATGGGGACTTGATGAGCATCATAATATCCAGCACAGACTTTTGACACAACTTGAAGATAAAGTCACAAAAACACTGACTGAAGGAAAAGTCAATGAATGGTATAAGAAATTTGCAAATGCATTTTCTCCAGACTCAGACTTTTTTCCTTCCAGTCACAATCTCTATGATTCTGACTTATTTGGAAAGTGTTTAGAGCATAATAATTTTTACTGTCATAATAATGAGAGAATTCTTATAAGAAAGGGATACTGTGAATATAGTGAACCTATAAAGTCATTCGGCAATAGCTCATCTCATTTTGTAATAACCCCCTTTAAGTGTAATCATTGTGAAAAAGGATTCAGTCAAACCTTGGATCTTATCAGACACCTGAGAATTCATACTGGAGAAAAACCTTATGAATGTAAAAAATGTAGAAAAGCCTTCAACCACAAGGAAAAACTTCTTAAACATCATAAAATTCACAGTAGGGAGCGGTCTTACGAGTGTAACGAATGTGGGAAATCTTTCATTAAAATGTCAAATCTCATTAGACATCAAAGAATTCATACTGGGGAGAAACCCTATGCATGTAAAGAATGTGGGAAATCCTTTAGCCAAAAATCAAATCTCATTGATCATGAAAAAATTCATACTGGAGAGAAACCTTATGAATGTAATGTGTGTGGGAAAGCATTCAGCCAGAAGCAAAGCCTCATTGCACATCAGAAAGTTCATACTGGAGAAAAACCTTATGCATGTAATGAATGTGGTAAAGCGTTCCCTCGAATTGCATCCCTTGCCCTTCATATGAGAAGTCATACAGGAGAAAAACCTTATAAATGTGATAAATGTGGGAAAGCCTTCTCTCAGTTTTCCATGCTTATTATACATGTGAGAATTCATACAGGTGAGAAACCCTATGAATGTAAGGAATGTGGAAAATCTTTTTCTCAAAGCTCAGCCCTTACTGTACATATGAGAAGTCATACTGGTGAGAAACCCTATGAATGTAAGGAATGTAGAAAAGCCTTCAGCCACAAGAAAAACTTCATTACGCACCAGAAGATTCATACTAGAGAGAAACCTTATGAGTGTAATGAATGTGGAAAAGCATTCATTCAGATGTCAAATCTCATTAGACACCAGAGAATTCACACTGGAGAAAAACCCTATATATGTAAGGAATGTGGCAAAGCCTTTAGCCAGAAATCAAATCTCATTGCTCACGAGAAAATTCATTCTGGAGAGAAACCCTATGAATGTAATGAATGTGGTAAAGCCTTCAGCCAAAAGCAAAATTTTATTACACATCAGAAAGTTCACACTGGAGAGAAACCTTACGATTGTAATAAATGTGGTAAAGCCTTCTCTCAAATTGCATCCCTTACCCTTCATCTGAGAAGTCATACGGGGGAAAAGCCTTACGAATGTGATAAATGTGGGAAAGCCTTCTCTCAGTGCTCATTGCTTAATTTGCATATGAGAAGTCATACAGGTGAGAAGCCCTATGTGTGTAATGAATGTGGAAAAGCTTTCTCTCAAAGAACCTCCCTTATTGTGCACATGAGAGGTCATACAGGTGAAAAACCCTATGAATGTAATAAATGTGGAAAAGCCTTCTCCCAAAGTTCATCCCTTACTATACATATACGAGGTCATACAGGTGAGAAACCCTTTGACTGTAGTAAATGTGGAAAAGCCTTCTCTCAGATCTCATCACTTACGCTTCATATGAGAAAACATACAGGTGAAAAGCCTTATCATTGTAATGAATGTGGTAAAGCTTTCAGCCAAAAGTCGCACCTTGTTAGACATCAGAGAATTCATACTCATTAGAAATAGAAACACTATGAATATTTGAATATGAAAAAGACTTTAGTAGGTATTGGCACCTCCTTGCATATTACATAATTGGTTCTAGAGTAGAAATCTTAATGTGAGAAAGCCTATTGAAGAAGTCACACATTTATGAAACAGAATTCTTACCGAGGTTTCAAATTGTATAATGAAAAAGCTTATCATCAAAAACTTTCAGACATCTATTGATAATATTCTCCCTAAAACTAGAAACAAGATATCTGCTTATCAACATGATATTTGAGCTCCTAGCCAATGGATTAGTAAGAAAAGGAAGACTGGGGAAAAAAGAGAAACTATAAAAATAACCTTTTCTATGAGAAATAATTAGAAAATGTGTTGATGTAAAATATCTCAGAATAAACAAGGAATTATAGTTATAAAACATTTCAAAGGACACACAAAAACACCTTAAAATTTAGAAAAATAACACTCTGAAAAGACTTTTCATAGTAAAATATAAATTGTTTTTCAAATCTCTAAGTCTATAAAGTACTTCAACTCAGCATTCACCAGTTAGTTATACTTTAAGAATTTCACAAACTGATTCAGAATTTTATATTTTAATGTAAAGGGCTACACATGGCTGAAGAAAATGTGAAAAATAAAGACAGTCACTAGATATCACATACTTAAAGCTGGTGTAATTTAAACAGTGTGTTCTTCATGAATAAACAAATCAATGGAAACAAATTGAGGATTGTAGGAAGAACTGGGAATTTTTTATATAATAGTGCTATGAAAATAACTGAAGAATAGATAGCCTATTCAATAAATGGAAGACATATTAATGAAAAATGTTAGCGCTCTCTATATACATATGTAAATTGAAATCCAAATAGATTGAAGAACAGAATATAAAAAGCAAAATTCTTAAACTATAATGAAATAGAATATTTTAGAGTAACACGATTTCTTTAAAAACAAATGTAGAACAATCAATTCTATTTTGATTTAGCAGATACAAATTTGACATATAGTTACAGGGATAGAGCACAGTATATAATAAGTAAAAAAGTACAATAAAATACGTTTGTGTAAATATTACAAAATAATGCAAAGAACAGTACTGTGCGTTGACCATGGATCCATATATGACCATGGATTCCACTTTCAGGAAGTGAAAAAGGTTCGGAGGAAGTAGTTACATTTATCTGTAATATTCTTAAAGAATGAAGCAAATATGACAGGTAACATCTGGTTGTAAAAATTATGTTGCTTTTTTGGGGGTATTCTTTTTTGCCTTTCTTTATTATCCAATTTCTCTAAAAAAGAATCTAATGGGTTCAGGAAACCTGGATCTCTAGAAACCATTTTAAAATGGATTCTTATTTTTTATTAGATACTAATACTTACAGAAAACTTTCTTTGCTATTACACAAACTAAACCTGAATTAAAATGCTTTGCTTACCATATTCTCATAATGTTAGGGTAGTAAAAATCAGTATCTAACATTTGTTTGAGGCCTTTTTTAAATTTAAATTGTTATTACAAACAAGTACTTTTCTAGTTGAAAGTAGTAGACAAAAATATTCAGTTGTTGAGATAACTGATTCTCCATTTGGGTGAAAAAAAATCATCTGCATTTGGATTGGTTTCAGATTGAGAGGAAGAGAACATTAGTGAATACTATAAAAAGTGATTCCAACATGTCAAGCCAAGGAGAGTTACCAACATAAGAGTAAAAGCAGTTTTAATGTACCTCAGCAAAGGTTACTTTGGATTCTGGATCTTTAAATGGGGATGCAGGTGCTGGTAATTTAAACGAGTCAGGGAAGGGCCCAGTGGATATGAAAGTCACTTCCTGTACCACAGCTGTTCTATACTGAGGCCTTTCAAGTATTTTTGGTACTCAAATTTCCTTATCTATGAATAGTCCATTCATATGTTTTGTCTATTTTTTTTTCTACTGGGACTTTCAAAAAATTTTTTATTTAGAAATAGATTTCTGGAAAGCTGTAGAAATAACATCGTATAGTACTATTTTGTTTCTGTACCTTACAGCCAGTTTTCTCTAATGGTAACATCTTGCGTAACTATAGTACAGTATTGAAGTTGACACTGGTACAATCCACAGAACTTACTATATTTCACTGGTTTTACATGCACTTGTGTATGTGTGGCTATACAATTTTATCTCATGTAAATTTGTGCAACTACCACCACATCAAGATAAAGAACTTCCAATGTCATAGAGATCCCTTATTCTATCCCTTTGTAGTTATCCTCATTCTTTCCACTGCCTGCTCCCCACTCCTAAACCCTGGCAACCATTAACCTATTCTCTATAATTTTCTCATAAAGAGTGTTTTATAAATGGAATCATACACTATAGAACCTTTTGAGATTGGCTTTTTTCACTCAACATAATTCCCTTGAGATCAATCCCAGGTTTTCAGGTACAATAATTTATTCCTTTGGGGGTGGGGGTTGTTTTCTGATTAAAGATATACAACGCTTTCTTTAATCATTCAGTCATTGATTGACATTTGTGTTGTTTCCAACTTTTGGTTATTATAAATAAAACTGCTATGAACATTTGTCTGCCATCTTATTGGTTGTTTTATTTGTTTTCTCTTTTTTGTTTCTATTTCACTTCATTTTTTACTATGGGTTACCTACGCATTTTTTTAAAGAATGTTATAGAGTCCTTAAGTATATCTCTTTGTACAGATTTTTTTAGTATTTGCTCTAGGTATCACATTATACATACATAATTTACCATGGTCTACTTCTGTCAACATTTAACCAGTTTAAAACCTTTTATCTCAGCTGAGGTCCTTTAATTTCCCTACTTTATTGTATAATTGTTTTAAATATTTCCTGTATACCTTAAGAACTACATAAGACAACATCATTTCTGCTTGAAAGATCTAATACTAGAAATCAGGAGATCGTCTATTAAATGTGTCCATATTTTTACTGTTATTCGTTCCTCATTTCTTATAGTCCATGTTTCCTTCATCATTTCTTAAAGAATTTCCTCTAGCTATCCTTTATTTATTTAGGCTTAAACAACAAGCATTCATTTCTTACCGTTCTGAAGGCTGGAAATTCAAGATCAGGATGCCAGCATGATAAATTTCTGGGAAAGCCTTTACCCTTGTTACAGATGACCATCTTGTAGTTGTATCTTCACAAGGTTGAGTATCATTGGCAGTAATGCATCAGGTTATCAGAAAATCAGAATAATGCTAGTTAAAATCCATTGCTGGGACCCACCATCAATATCTGATTCAGTAAATAGGTTTGAGGTGGAACCCAGGAATTTGCATTTCTAACAAGTTCCGAATTAGTGCCAATGAAGCTGGTCCAGGATAACACTTTGAGAACCATTGCTCCAGGGGATACAGAAAATATCTGTGACTATTTTGTGGATTGTTTGTACTCCCAAACCCCCAAATTCATATGCTTAACCCACAATGTGATAGTATTAGGAGCTAGGACTTTTGGAAGGTAATTAGTCAATGAGGGTGAAGCCCTCATTAATGGGATAATGCCCTTATAAGAACACAAAACTTGCTTTATCTTATTCCTCTATAACAGTGCTGTTATTTCTTTCAAGAATTTTTGTCTTTAGTTTTCTGAAGTTTGATTATGATGTTTCTTGGCATACATTTCTTTGGATTTATCTTTTTTGGGGTTTGCTCAGGTTTTTTTAATCTACAGGGGCCGCCTTGAAATTCCATATGAATTTGAGGAATAACTTACAATCTGAAAAAAAAAGACTTAGAATTTTGATGGAGATTACACTGAATCTGAACTCGGTCCCCAAAATTCATATGTTGAATCCCTAACCCACCATGTGACTGTATTTTGAGGTTTAAGTAGTAAATTAAGATTAAATGAGGTCATAAGGGTGAAGTCCTAATTAAATAGAAATGGGTTCTTAGAAGAAACAAATTTCCTTTTGAGATTAATTGCTGTATAGAAACAACTTATTTGTATTAGCTATAGTATTTTTGAGGGGATACTTTGAGATTTTATATAAATAGAAGCATGACATCTGCAAATAGAGATAGTTCAACTCCAATTGTTTCCAGTTTCCTTTATTTTTCTTGACTTTTTCTGGCTAAGACTTCCAGTACAGTGTTGAATACAAGTGATGAAAGCAGAAATTCTTGTTCTTGATGTTAGATTTCAGACTTTTACCATTGGGAATGATGTTAGCTGTGGGTTTTTCATTAATTTCCTTTATCATGTTAAAAAATTCTTTTCTATTCCTAGTTTGCTGAGCATTTTTATCCTGAAATGGTGTTGCATTTTTTCAAATGCTTTTTTTTTTCAATTAAAATGATTATGTGGAGTTCCCCTGCTTTGTTCTATTAATGTAGTATATTACATTGATTTTTTTTTCTTATGTTGAACCATACTTGTATTCCTGGGATAAATCCCACTTTGTCATGCTATATGATCCTTTTAATGTACTACTGGATTTGGTTCACTAACATTTTTTTGAGGAGTTTTATATCTGTATCCATGAGACACAATCATCTGTAGTTTTCATTTCTAGTGGTATTTTTGTTTGGCCTTAGCACCAGAATTATGCTGGCCTCATATAATGTGTTAGGAAGTATTCCTTCCTTCTATTTTTTGGAAGAGTGAATAGAATTGGTGTTAATTTTTCTTTAAATGTTTGACTTCAGTGGTGAATTTGGGGCGGCAGACTGTCTTGAACTACTGACTCAATGCTTTACTGGTTATAGGTTTGTTGAGATTTTCTATTTCTTAAGTCAATTTTGGTAATTTGTGTGTATGTGAAGATTTGTACACTTAATCTGAATTATTTAATTTGTTGGTGTACAATTGTTTGTAGTTTTTTCTTTAAAACTACAGTAATGTCCCCACTTTCATTTCTGATTTTAGTTATTTGTATCTAAAATAACTAAACAGTATCTAAACTGTTTTCTTAAACAGTTTATCTAAAGGTTTTCAATTTTGTTTATCTTTTCAAAGAACTGACTTTTGGATTCATGGATTCCTTATTGTTTTTTTTTAAATTCTATATGTTTTTAAATCTCTGCTTTCATCTGTATTGTGTTTCTTCTGCTGGCTTTGTGTTTAGTTTGCTACTCTTTCTCTGGTTCCATAAGATGTAATGTGAGGTTGAGATTTTCTTTTTTAATGTACATATTTACACCTATGGATTTCTCTTTAAGCACTGCTTTCATTGCCTCTCATAAATTTTGGTATGTTGTGTTTTAATTTTCCTTTGTCTTAAAGTATTTTCTAATTTCCTCAGTGATTTCTTCTTAGACAGATTGGTTGTATAAGAGTATGTCATTTAATTCCAATATATTTGCAAAGTTTTCAGTTTTCTATTATTTTCTAGATTCATTCTACTTTGGTCAGAGAAGATACCTTGTATGCTTTCAGTTGTTTTTAATGAAAATTGCTTTATGGCCTAACACAGGGTCTATCCTGGAGAATGTTCCATGAGCACTTAAGAATGTGTATGTGCTGTTGTTGGGTAGAGTGTTCCAAATATGTCTATTAGGGCTAGTTGTGTTTTTTTTTTTGTATTGTTCATGTCCTCCAGTTACTTATTGATCTTCTGTCTAGATATTCTGTCCATTGATAAAAATGAAGTACTGGTGACATAAACAGTATGGTGATGTGAGAGGACCTCCAACTTTCTACCCTTGAAGTTACAAGTTGGACATCTATAATTCAACAAAGGATTCCCTGCTCAATACAAAAACATATCTGAGGGATCTGCACATTGAGACACCTGCAGGTGGGCATATTAAAGCAAGCAGAGAGGTGGTGGGAAGGGAGGAAGAACAAAGACAGGACAAAGACACAGTCACGCACTTGCCACGGTTCCAGTAGATGCAATAGCAGTGAAGGGTCAAGGTGTAAGCCCCCCCACCCGCCCCCATTTGGAAGAACAGAGGTGAAGCAGCAGCAATCAGGCCTGTGTGACCAGTACACAACATAAAATGAGTGGTGTCCTGAGGCAAAAAAACAACTGAGTAACAAAAAGGATGCCTACCTCCTCAGGAAATACAGGGTATTTTCCATGGCCAAGATGACCCCACTCCACAGACATTGAACCCCAGTTATGCACGTAAGAAAAAGCAAAAATTTGTAATACAGCAACACCTACTGGAAAGCAAAAGAAATACCTCTACTTGTCAACACGCTAAACGTTTAAGAATCGGATACTTAAAAAACAAACAAAACAGATTTTATTCCTACAAGTTCCCAGACAGAGAAATAACCCATAAAACACAATGAGTAACCAAGGTAATGAGGTAGATCAGAAAGAATATGAAAAATCTCCAGAAAATAAACTTAAGACATAAAAGAGTGATTTAAATGACAGAGAATTCAAGAATGAAGTGCTGAATAAATCCAATGAGATAAAACTCAGAAAAGTAATTCAATGAGTTCAGGAATAAAATCAGTTAACAAAATGAACACTTTACCAAAAAAAAAAAATTGAAACTAAAAAAAAAAAATCAAGGACGTCAGAAGCATGGCAGAGTGAGAGATGTTCCCAGATCTCTCCCCTTGAAATAATAATAAGCCAAACATCTAATACTGAACAAATAACAACCAACCTGCACACGAGCACATGTGAGGGAGTAATCTATGAATAAGAGTTACCACAGGTCAGAACCTCAAGAGTCGGGCAGTAGACCAGGATAAATAAAGAAGCTACCTCTCCCAATTGAAGATCCTTACAGGAGGAAGGGAAGGAGAGAAGATGTGGCACATTCCCTGAACAGCTGGGTCTGAAAGACCTGGGAGCTCCAGCAATCAGGGCACAAAGCAAAACAAAGTGGGGACACCACAGAAGTAATGGCTGATCATTACCAGCCCTGGTTGCAAAATGCAAGGCTGAACACACTCCCATACTCCAAACCTGAGGAATCCCTTTCCATATCCTCCAAGACTGAACACCACAAAGCCCCAGGGAAATCTGCAAAAATGCTACCAAAACTGTCACTAACACTGACAGTGACTGAGCCTGAGGGTAGCGAACTGATTGAACATTTATAAGAAAAAAGGCCTTATTTGCAACAGGCTAAAGAGAGACCTTTATATAATCTTTCTGAGGAAAAAAAAAAACAAAAAAAAACAAAAACAATATACTTCCATTAATGCCCAGGCAAAGAAATAGTCCACTAAACATCATGAACAACCAAGATGACAACGCCGCTTGGAAAGAGAAGAATTTCCAGAAAGTAAGCTTAAAGACATATAAATATGTGACTTAAATGACAGAAAATTCAGGATGATACTTCTGAAAAAAATGAGATCCAAAATGATGCAAGCAACAATTCCAGGAACTGAGGAAAAGAAATAGATCTGCAGAATGAGTTTTTTAGCAGGGAGAATGAAACCTTAAAAAAGAACCAAGTAAAACTTCTGGAGATGAAGAACACACTAAAAGAGATGAAGGATGAATCAGCAAGCTTGGGAAATAGAGTCGACCAAATGGAGGAAAGAATCAGTGTTATCAAAAACAGAAATTGAGCAATAAAATTAGAATGAATTACGGACCAAAGAATGGAAAAATGAAAGATAAATACAACTATCTGATAGTATCAGAAGAGGAAACATAAGAATAACGAGTATTCTTGAAAGGAAGAACAGGAGTAGGGATTAGAAAGCATTTCCAGACAAAGAGTTGACAAGAATTTCCCAAATCTAAGGAATCAGCTGGAGCTTAGAATTCAAGAAGCCAGCAGAACACCCAATTATCTCAAACCAAAAGGGCTTTCTCCAAGACAAATTATATTAAAATTATCAAAAA
>PVKZ01004634.1:0-75356 GCA_004027375.1 Macroglossus sobrinus | reverse complement strand
CAGAGTGTTGCCTGCTAGCAGCCATGGCTTATGACCGCTTTGTGGCTATTTGTTATCCACTGCATTACACTCTCCTGATGGGCCCTCACGTGTGTTTGAATCTGGCGGCAGCATCGTGGACTATTGGGCTGGTGGTAGAGTCAGTCCAGATTCCCTGGATCTTCACTCTGCCCTTCTGTGGAACAGGAAAAATTCAGCACTTTTTTTGTGACATCATGCCTGTAGTGAAACTAGCTTGTGTTGATACCTCGCATAATGAGATTTTGATGTTTGCTGTCACTGTGCTTGTCATTATGAGTCTCTGTTTCCTCATTCTGTGCTCCTATGTGCGCATTTTTGTGACCATCTTGAGAATTCCGTCAGCATCTGGCAGACGCAAAGCTTTCTCCACATGTTCTTCTCACATCCTGGTTGTTTCTCTGTTCTACAGCACTGCCTTGTTCACTTACCTCCAACCTAAGACTGTACACACTCCAGAAACAGACAAAGCAACTGCACTCATGTACATAGTGGTCACACCTGCTCTGAATCCTGTTATCTACACCTTGAGGAACAAGAAAGTAAAGGAAGCCTTTAAAAGGGTAATACAAAGGAACTCTCTTAGACAAATGGCCTAAACCAGCCATAATAGATGAACTATTGTACAGAGAGATTATCCAGGGTTTTATGCTCTACCAATATATATTAAAGAATCTACAGCATAGCAACCCAAACACACTTGAATCTGTTCTACACTTTCAATGTGTTTAAGCAAAAGGGAACTAATAGGGTGGGATATGAAGTAGTTTACCATTCATTTAATCAAAAATATTCATTCAACATAATTACTGAGCATCTCCTGTGTTCTGGACACCATTCAGCTTTTCCTTCTACAATGGTAATAAGATTAAGGTTAGTGTGTTTCTTATCACTTTACTAAGGAAAAAGAAATGTTTTCTTGTGGAAAAAGATAAAAATGAATAGAAAGTAACTAGTACATTTTTATTGTAAGATATAGTCTGTTAGAATTTAAGTTCAAATAGAGGATACACTTTCGATTACTCTGCTCTTTATATATCTTAATAACATGCATCTGAAATAATCAATGTTAATAAATACTGATGAGTGATATATATTGTAACACTATAACGCAGCTCTAAATATTTAACTTGTAAATTTAATGAGGGACCCTAATTATTTATCCAAAATTAGATTTTTCCTTTGCTTTTATCCACTTATTTTCATTAATATGAAAATATAATAAATGAATAAATACATATATATTTTTCTAGGCCAATGAAAATGACACTTTTATACCAGAATTTTAAAATTGTGATTATTATCCTCAATTTTTCTGTTTTCCTTTGTATTCAACGCATAGTGTAGTGCTTTATTCAAATAATCATTCTAGTCAAATTATTACCCACATCTGAAGCTTTTCAGGATAGCAATAATCAGAATCTAAAATTTTATCAACAGAATTACAACTGGAGAGGATATACCTGGAGATTTTAAACTCAGAGACTAAACAGCACTGCAAATAGAAGCTGAACAAATATATTCATTTCTTGTAACTGAACAATATCAGTGCATGCTCTCTCCTTTTGAGAAGTGCGTGTTTATGAATGCACATGAGATACTGTGACAACCTTAGATAAGAGAAACTTCACAAGACTCCATAGGCACTACCTATGTAATACCAAAGCTTCATTCTTTCCAAAGTTGTTTCTTAGTTGTCTCTGAAACACGAAACAAATAATTCACAGATAGGCATGCCAGCACGTGCACGTGCCAGCACACACGCACACAGACATGCATTCAGTTCAATAACTGCCATCATATTGGGCTATCTGCTCTTTTATATTGTTTTGCTCTCATTTTAAAACACTCACTGCTCTGCAGAACCAGTTAGAGAAACTTTGCTGTTGTTATTTATTACCAAACCTATTAAGAAATCCATACTTGATCCAGAAGTAATGTTTCTGAATATTCTCAATGTTCAGTTCTCCAGGATTCCAGAATGATACTGAATTCCCAGAAAAAAAGCTAAAAAAATATCTTTTCCAAACTTGTGTGCTATTTTATTGCTTGAGCTTCAAAGCAGTTCTTCCTCAAATTAAGTTTAAAGAATATGTTCTACATATATCACAAGAGACAAATCAATACTGACTGTTGGTTTAGAAGAATGAGAGGTTCCAAAAAGTAACTTAAAATGCCCTATTGTAAAATATATGAAATATGAAAGAAAAAACGTGTGTAGATCCTGAGTTTAAGTAGTAAAAAGTATGGACCCCAATGAGATGCTTTCCAGCACAAACTTACATCACTGAGATTTGCCCAGCACTCAGTTCCCCCATTTTACAACTACTTGACAACATTTCCACAGCCCATTTTACTGATTTTGAGTACCAAAAATCCCCAGTAGTAAGACCTCCAAAATTATAAAACCTGATATTACAGTTATCATTCTGTTTTCAAGATCGTAAAGCATTTTTAAAATCATGTAATAACGATATTACATGCTGTTTCTTCTCTTTAGAATCTCCCTTTCCAGCAACTATTCCTTTCATCTAATTAATCCAGGTTCTTTCTTCAAATCTGAACTCAATAATCACTTATTTATGAAAACTTTCTGTTATCTCTATATCTTGTCTTCCTATTACATACAGTTCTATTTATGTCCTAAGTTTCCTTTCAGATTCATAGTGCTTGAATTGTGCATTTAATTATGTTTCTTTTATTAATATCTGTATTTTAATAAAATGTAGATTCCTGAAGGTAATGACATGTCATATTTATTACTGTATTCCAGAACTTATTTCAGAGCCTGATAAAAATAGGCATTCAATTAATTGCAAAAATATTAATAAATAAGTAAAAGAAAAAAAAGAATGACAGTTACTTGCAGGGTTTTAGCTCATTTGCTATATTCAAGCACATATTCCTTCTCCAAACTTCTTGTTGCCCCAAGATCTTGCACTTTTATATATATAAAAAATTACTCTTTTAATTGTGAAAAAATTCAAATTCAAGCTTACCTAATACTGATTGTCCTTCCTTGTAGGTCTAAATGCCAGATCTAGTAACTATGGCAACTATCTCTCATTGATGTTTCAAAAAGCAAAGAGCTCCTTCCTGCTAGACTTTCTTCGATATTTCAGTTCTAAAAAACAGATTTAACTAGCTTTTGAAAAGTTGCTCACTATCATCATAATATCTTATGACTTCCCTTCTCTGTAGTTGAAGCTCTTGCTGCTGCCTTGTCATTTTTATTTATGCTGATTTGCCCATACTCAAAAAGGCTGCTGAAGTCCTATCTTAGTGAATCTCCTTTGATCCACACTGTGCTTAAAACACATATCTTAAGTCCTTTAATGCTGGTTAAATCTCTCTCTTCATGGCTTACTTTTCCACACTGTTCACAAGAACTAAGCTAATACAACTTATAAATAGGTCACATACACAGATTTCACCTGCTTATAGGTTGTAAACATCAACTTACTAAAAATATTTCACTATTAAAGTAGTTCCAGAACACACAAAGTTTGCTAACAGTACAATTAACTTCATATGCCCCTAAAGGATACCGTCAAGATTGTGTCAAACAATTCCACAAACATAAAAACCGGAAATGTTAATCTCCCCCATTCTTTCAATATTTATTATATGAATAAAAGAACTTGAGACAATTTAGCTCAATTTTAATAAAATGTTTCCCAAGCATTATTTTGACCAGGTACCCAACTTTAAGTTATGAACATTGACAGTGTCCACTTGTGTAACCACATCTGAAGTTGTTAAAGACTTAACCATTTTCTAATATTTTCCTATTGTCTACACTGCTTATTCACATATGTCCATTAACAAATGATATGTTGTCTGTTACATTTATTGGTTTGTGAGTGTTTTCTGGAAAACTGCAGTATCTGTGAAGACCTATTTCCATGCTGGCATTGCATGAAACCAAATATTAATGCACAGAAGCACAAACTTAGAGAATGAGAATTAGGTAGATAGTTAAAGGGGGTTAAATATATTGGGGTAGGAGAAGGGTGAAGTGGGTAAAGTGGATCAAATATATGGTAGCTCTAGGAAAGTGGACTTTGGGTGGTAAACACACAATAGAATATACAGATGTCCAATTAAATGTACCCCTGAAAATTATATAATTGTATTAACCAATGTTGCCCCAATAAACTTAATTTTTTAAAAGTTAAAAAAATAAAAAACACAAAAATGATATAAATGGATCAATATGTTGTAGAACTATATTCCTGATATAGTTCTATATATATGAGTATTAATATCACTAGCTTCTAGTTTCTTTCCCATAAGAACTTTACTCTTGTTAACAATGAAGCAATTCTAGTCCTGTTTCTTTGATTGAAAACACATTTATTTCTGTTGGTTGTATTTAAAAGAATGTAATTAAAAACAAAAATATTAAGCTCAGGAATTGTGATTGGGTCATCAGGTTCCACCAATGCTTTATAAGACAATAAAGTTTGTTGATGGCATCAGAAGTAAAACTCAAAATTAGCTATTTCAGTTCTAAAAGTATTCAATCTTGGAAACCGGAAAACAATATCTCAATATCTAAACTATGGACGTAATTGATCAATATTGTTGTAGAAACATAATCAAAAGATGTATTATACATATAAAAAATTTAGTTACATGTAGAGGTTTTATATAAAGTAACTGATGATGGGACAATACATGTTTCCTTTTCAGTAGATGTATAAAAATTTTCTGCTTTATTAGGAATGAGTGGATATTGCAAAAATGCTTACAAAGAAAAAGATTCCTTGCTTCATTTTATTGGAGTTATTAATAGCAATATTTAAATCTTCAGTATTTTTTCTATTCTCATTCTTTGTTTTGTTTTCATGAATAAATTTTGCTTAAAGAAAATAAAAATGAGTATGAGAAGTCACACAATTACAACAGAGTTTGTACTTTTGAGAATATCAGACAACCCAGAGCTTTAGGTTGTAATGTTTATCTCTTTATATATGACATGTCACTGTAAATGTAACCATCATTGTCCTCGACATGATAGACAATCATTTAAATACTCTCCTAAGTATTTTTTCCTCCAAAATGTTTCTTTCTTAGAACTTTCATTTTGGGAGGCAATCATTACTAAAGTCAAAACCATTTCCTACACCATTGTTTAGCTCAATTATTTTTCTTCATCTTCATGTGTGTGCCAGAATTTTTTCTTCTAACTACCGTGCCTTTTGATATGTTGCCATTTGCAAGCTTATTATACCATCATCATGAATAAGAAAATCTGCACCCCGCTTGTCTTTAGCACATAGCTAGGAGGATTTCTTACATTTTCCCACCACTCGTGCTTATTCTCAGGTTAGATTTTTGGGCTTCCAATGTAATTAATCACTTCTCTTGTGACTATTTCTCCATTTTACAACTCTCATACTTGAATACATGGCTTTTAAAGATGATTGGCTTTTTTTTTCTCCCCCAGTTTTATTGAAGTACAATAGGTAATTAGTTGCTCATATTTACATTGTACAATTCACTGAGTTTTTTTCCAAATATAGTTGGCATACAATAATATATTTGTTTCAGTTGTACAGCATAGTAATTAAACAGATCTATATAACTCACGAAGTGGTCACCCACTAAATCTGGTACCCCTCTTCTTCCTTACATATTTTTTACAACATTGTTGACAATTTTTCTTATGCTGCACTTTATATCTACACAAATATTTTTTATTTATCTATTTGTACTTTTTAATCTCTTTGCCCTTTTTTACTGTCTCCCCAACTCCCCCTCCCATCCAGTAACCCTCAAAATATTCTCTGTATCTATGAGTTTGTTTCCTTTTTTGTTGTTGTTTATTTTGTTCTTTAGATTCCACATGTATGTGAAATCATATGGTATTTGTCTTTCTCTATATTTGACTTCATTTGGCACAATACCCTCTAGGTTCATCAAGGCAATATCTCTTTCCATCCCCTTCCCTTTAGTCTGAGTGTGACTTTCAATCTGAAGTGAGTCTCTTATTGGTACCATAAGTAAGAGTCTTGTTTTCTTATCCATTCAGTTTCTCTATCTTTTGGTTGGAGCACTTAACTCTTTTTTTGTTTGAGATACTTGTCGATAAACATGTAATTATTGACTTTTACTCTGCTTTTGTTGCTATGTTCTTCACATTGTCATTAGTGATTCTGTCCTGCATGTGCACCATTAGCACCATTTTGAGAATTCCATCTGCTAGGCAGAGGAAAAAGGTTTTCCCGCATGTTTCTCACACATGATTGTCATTTCTATCTCTTATAGAAGACGTATATTCATGTATATCAAGCCTTCAGGTAAAAAAAATCACCATTGACCAGAGGAGTAGCTATTTTCAACACTTGCCCCATTTTGAACTCTTTTATGAATATCCTGAAGAACCAGCAAGCAAAGCAAGCTTTCAAAAACTTGGTTTTCTAGAAACATATGAGAGTATGTATTAACATGAATCAATGTCATTAGGAGGATTCAGTAAAGGGAAAATTAAATTGTAACTTTTACAATATCCTCCTGTATCCATCTCACAGATAACTGCAATGCTGAGCTCATTTGTTTAAGCGTTATTTTTAACCTAACAATGACTATGTTGTATCTTCCTTTCAAACAGTGTAGTAGGTTCCATCTAATAATTTATTTACATATGAATAAAAATTCAGTGGCTATAGAACATAAATCACTTTGCTGACTTTTCTGAGTGACAAAAATACTTTTTACTATAATAGCTAAAGGAGTATACACTGTTTTAATCAACTTATCTTAAAATTTATTTTTTGTTACTAATATAACAGAGTATTTCATAAAGTTATATGAAATGTGAAATAAATTAAGTATCTGCAACAACCATAGTTTTTTTGCACACCATTTTTATTATCTATTCAATTCTTCCCAGTCACCTAATGAACTTGGATATTTATTTTCCTACTTAAAATAATTTAAAGTTTATAATATCCTATATTTCTTTGTTCTCCTAAGTTCTCCTTAGTTACCTGTATTATTTTTAAAAATATGTAAAAGAAGAATATTTCGGTAGCCATCATTACTCTTATAGAATTTTGATATGAATTTCATAAACAATAATATTTCTTCTATAGAAAGCATTTATTCTGTACCATATGCTAAACAAGATGTGTTTTATACCATATCTTATTTAATCTTCACAGCTACTGGCAAATTAGACAAAATTACCTTTTTATTTTTTTACAAATTTGTAAACTGATGCTCAGAAAAGTTGATTAACTTGCCTGAGGTCTTGAACTATAACAACCAATATGATAGCCTGATTTAAAACAAAACAAAACAAAGCACTTGTTTTTGCTGTTTTATACATATTTAAAACTATGTAAGAATCTGCACATTTTGCATAACTTTTACTAAGGATCTGCACAATTTTACTGGCTTTTAAAACTCATCTTATCTCATTTGAACATGATTGTATTATTATACTCTAGCCACAGAGGGTACTAACTCCCAATATTATACTTGGCATATAAATGACATCATTAATCAATCAAAACAAGAAATTCTTCAACTGCTATTTCTGGTGAGCAAGACTGAGCAGGAGGAAAAGAGAATAATATATTAGCAGTATTATGGTAACAAAAATTCTTATTGGAAGGCAGATAAAAAATAATGAAGGTAATAAATGTAGTTAGTACAATGTGATAGATTACCAGATTTTTTAAATGCATGGAGTAAACTCATGTCTGAAAAGATATTTGCATACCGATGTTCATGGAAGCATTATTCATGGTGGCCAGGACATGGAAGCAACCAAAGTGTCCTACGATAGATGATTAGATAAAGAAGCTGTGGTACATATGCACAATGGAATATTACCCAGCCATAAGAAGAGATGAAATACTGCCATTTGCAACAACCTTGAGACAACCATGTTAAGCAAAATAAGCCAGATAGAAAAAGCTGAAAATCACATGATATCACTTATACGTGGGATATATATCTAAAAGCAAGAAATGAACAGAATAAACAGAGATTCATGAACATAGACAATAGACTACTGGTTACCAGAGTGTAGGGGGAAGGAGGGAGTGGAGAGTTGGATGGAGTAAAAGGGGTCAAATATGTGGTACCACAAAAAAATATAACTATGGGAGATGAACACACAGTATAAATATATATATATATGCCTTTCTGTTAAAATGTTCAGCTGAAACTTACCAGATTTTGTTAACCAATGTCACCATAAAAAAATAAATAAATTTTAAAAATAAATAAATAAAATGGCATGGAGTAGTAGGTAGAAATCTGCATTAGTAAGTAAGATATTTGGTTGCTAACATGTCTGAAAAACAATATCCAGGCAAACAAAATTCACATTTAGTGTTGTTTACTTGTTATTATTATTTTTCTGTCTCATTGGACACTGTCCCCCAAGCTTCCTTTTCCAGTTTCAATAATAGTGTGTATTATCCTTTATATTCCTTAGGGTGTTGTATATATTCCTGTTCTGACGATTTTGATTCACAGAATTAGTCCCCTTGAGCCGGCATCAGAGAGACTAGATAAAACATTAGGTAGTTTGTGCAAGTAAAATCTGTGTAGAAACCATACCAGAAAATTTTAAAACACCTTTTGATATTTTTTTCTCATTTATATATTTGCTCTTTTCTTACTCTTTATAGTCAAAGAAATATATCCCCCCTGGATAAAATGGGGAATTTAAAGCAAAAATGTTGACAGTAGAATGAAAATTTGTTAAATGAGAGGAAATGTTTTCAGAAAAGCTAATCTCCCTGGATTACAGTGACAGTTGCTAATATATATTTTTTATATTCCAGACATTCTGGGTGTTAGCGAGCCTTTATGAAAATCAGAGGTAAGTTGGGCGTATAGAATGCAGTGGAAGTCTCCCAAACCGTATCATTGATTCATTACTTATTAGCTCAACTTCTAATCAAATTAAATTGTATATATTGGAGTTATATTTTGTAACTGCATATATAAAAAAAGTGTAAAAAGGTTAATATATTTTGTTTTATTTTTTAAATGTCTTAATTTCTTTTTTATTAAATTTATTGGGGTGACATTGGTTAATAAAAGTATATAGGTTTCAAGTGTACAATTCAATAATATACCATCTATACATTGCACTGTGTGTTCACCACCTAAAGTCAGATCTCCTGTCACCATATATTTGACCCCCTTTACCCTTTACCTTTTATCTACCACCTCTCCATCTTCCATTCTCCTCTGACAACCACTAAACTGTTGTCTGTATCTATGAGTCTTTGTCTTGCTTGTTTGTTGCTTTCAATTTTATATCTCACATATGAGTGAAGTCATACAGTTCTCGACTTTTTCTGTCTGATTTATTTCTCTTAGCATGATGATTTTGTTATATCAATATATTCATTCTCTATTAAATAAAAACAGGAAATTAAAGTCCCTGTGCTTGTGTGTTCCTAATTGAATATAGGCCATGTAGTAGTTTATTTAAGAGAACAAATTTTAATTTCAAATAGTCTGTGACTATATTTAAAGTTTGTTAGCTATGCAAATATATCTAAAGTACATCTCTGAGCCTCAGTTCTTTATTGGAGAATAAAGATAAAAGTTTCATAGGTATGTTATAAGAGCTAAATATTAGAGCTAAAATAGTTAAATAAATGAGCTAAAATATTAATATTTATATATTTCACTAAAATAAATCATGCTTTTGCTAAATCACAATTACTGTATTTCTCAAAGTTGAAGATTAATTCCACCTAAAAGAAAAATAAATGAAACAGTTCTTCTTAAAGCATATTACATGCTACATATTTTATAGAGTACTGTTATTCATATTATTTAGATTAATTCTCAAAATTATTCTTGAAATTTCAACTTTGTTTTAAACAGAGAAAGCTGAAGCTCACAGAAACTAACTCATCTAAAGTCAGAGATCCATTAAGTGCCCCGTTTGTATTACTAATTCATATTTCTCTAATTGTAAAACCCATATACTTTGTGTAATAACAATTTACCCTAGAATGTCATAAATAAAAAATTAATATTGCCTTGATACCATAATTTTATTAACTTATTTATTTTTCCTTGTTTAAATTGTAGAATGGCTAGCTAATGAATTAGAAGTATGAGGTTATTAGTTGATATGTGTCATAAACCAAATTATTATTAAATGTGATTTGATGGTGTCTCCTTTCACTTGATTTCTTTCTATAAACACTAGTATAAATGTTGAGAATTGAATCTGCCCATCATTATTGAAATGAAGAAATATAAATTACTCAGATTTCTCTAGGAAAATAGTCATTTAAAATCATTGTGAAATAAAAGTAAAAAGCATCTAATAAAACAATTCTTCCAACAACTCAAAGAGTTCTTCTGAGGAGTTTGCTTAATCAGACCAATTGATAGATGTTTCTCAAAGAAACATCTTTGGTCCTTCAAACTTGATGTAATCTTTAATATATAGTTTTGTTCTCACTTTGGATATCAAAGAAACTGTAAATATCTAGTTTATCTAAATGGTCATTGTTAATATTAAATTGATAATAGGTCATGGTTAACATTAATTTGATATTTTGGGAAAGCAGAACACAGGAGTGTTTCCAGAATATACCTTGAAGATGTTTAATTATCTTATTGAACAGATCTGAGGAATTACTGTTAATTTGCATTTTAAAAAGCTCAAAGAGTCTGTCTCAAGGGATTTTAGAAGGCAAGTAAGAATTGATTTTGATGAAATCTGTGGAAGAAAATATAAGTCTTAATAGCCTAAACCATGTTCTTCTGGGGTAATATGGATCAGCATTCAGAGAAAAAGTTAAAAAAAGATGAAGCTTGGATATACTTCATACTCTATATGAATATATTCTTGGAATGGCTCTAGGAATAGTATGAAATTTTGTTAAACATTGAAGTTTATTTCTTTCAAAAGGCTGATGAATAAATAATTGAATAAATGCTGATCATTTTTAGCAGGCTTATTTGATGTGGGTAAATGAATATAATCCATTGAGTTTTCACAAACATTTTTATATAAAAAGTATAGTACACCACCCCCAATTCTGTGACATTGGATCATCTCCTGCTAGAGTTTCTTTAAGTCAGGTTTCTCTAGTCCTAGAAGACTGATTATACAAATGTTCATTTTCAGTGATGCTCATATAAACCCTTCCAATATCTACTAATACTTTCTTTTGCAGCTCTTCATACATTTGTTCACAGGCTTATTCAGTAGCCAAAAGAAGTAAGTCATGGTATTATTCAGAAAAGTATAAAAATTGACAGGAAAATTAAGAGGAAAAAAATATATACAAAAATTGAAATAAGGTTAAAATATTGTACAATAATACATTATCCACCACGAAATAGTAATAATATAAAATATATATTTAAACTGAATCTCCAGTGCCAAGAAGTTATTGTATAAATTTCAATCTAGAGATTGAAGCTAAATCTTGTCTATTTGATGAGAATGTATTTTGTAATTTCAAGGTGTTATGAAAAATGATTTTTTTCAATTAGAAACAACCCTAATGTAGGAAAAGTGATATTACTAAGCAGGAATAAAGTTAGTTAAAAGAATAAATTGTAAAGAAATTTGAGGAAAGTAACTGTGAAATAATGTTTTGTGAAGTTTTCTTTTAAATTATGTGTAAAAAAATTTTGACCCCCTTCACATTTCCTTTGCTTTAAATTTATTCAATCCAGGTAATTAAGCCTAAGTTAAAAAAAAAATACACATTTAAAGGGTGTAGTATTAGCCTAAATTATGAACTAATAATAGTTATTATTATTTTTAAAAGAAAAGGAAATAAGTTGTATAGGAATAAAGGTGATATAAAGGTGATGTAAATGACACACATAGGCGTATTCAGATGTAATCAACCTCAATTCTAAGTCTTTCTTACTTAAATTATTTTCTACTTCTTTCTCCTCTCTGTCCATCACATCTGAGTTTGCTGGTGGCAATGAAGTTAGTATTTCTGACTATCAATGAGACAGTAGCAGGAGTTGAAAAAGCTGAGCGTTAGCAAAAATTGATAGATGGCTAAGGACGGAACAATCACTTTTTATTAAAAAATACAGTATCTTTCCCATTTTTGAGGATTCTCAATGTAATTAAATTTTTAACTTACACACAATGGAAAACTTGTATAAGGATTGGAGCAATTACACAAAGCTGATCCTCAGCAGGAAGAAACTGTGGGCAATTCTCTGAAAGTTCACAGGTTGTTTTCAAAGTCAGAAAAATCTGAGAACAAATGAATGCCCTACCACTTCAAGCTCTGTGATACTAAAAAAAAATTTTAATCTGCCTTTACCATGGAGTTTTCACCTATAAAACAGAGGAAATTAAAGGATCATTGTTATTATCAGGTTATTTAAATTTCCCCTGAAAATGAAATGACATACTATTTCAGCCAAATTCTAGCTTCACAACTTAGATATTTGTTAATCCACTCTTCCGGTTTGTTACTGCACTTTCTCCTAGGTCTGACAGGAAAAAAAAAAAACAACAACAAGAGCAACTGAAAAAATGACAAACCATACGGAAATAACAGAGTTTATCCTTCTGGGATTGTCAGATGACCCAAAGCTTCAGGTGGTGATTTTTGTCTTTCTGCTCATCACCTACATGCTCAGCATCACAGGGAACCTGACTATTATCACTCTTACCCTGCTGGATTCCCATCTCCAGACACCCATGTATTTCTTCCTCAGAAATTTTTCCTTATTAGAAGTTTCATTCACAACTGTCAGTATACCCAAGTTCCTGAGCACCATTATTTCAGGAGATAAAGTTATTTCCTTTAATAATTGTATTGCTCAGTTATTTTTTTTCATTCTCTTGGGAGTCACTGAATTTTACCTTTTGGCTGCCATGTCCTATGACCGTTATATTGCAATCTGCAAACCTCTGCATTACATGACCATCATGAACCCAAGAGTCTGTACACTCCTTGTCTTCTCTTCATGGCTAGTTTCATTCTTAATCATATTCCCTGCACTCATGTTGCTCTTAAACCTTGATTACTGTAGGTCTAATATTATTGACCATTTTACCTGTGATTATTTTCCTCTGTTACAACTTTCTTGTTCAGACACAAAATCCCTAGAGATAATAGGGTTTTTCTGTGCTGTCTTTACTCTAATGTTCACTTTGGCATTGATATTTCTGTCCTACATGTACATCATCAGAACAATTTTAAGAATCCCTTCTGCTGGCCAGAGGACAAAGGCCTTTTCCACGTGTTCCTCTCACATGATTGTCATCTCTATCTCTTATGGCAGCTGCATTTTTATGTATATCAAACCCTCAGCAAAAGATCGTGTGTCTCTGAGTAAGGGAGTTGCTGTGTTAAACACCTCAGTAGCTCCCATGTTGAATCCCTTTATTTACAGCTTAAGAAATCAACAAGTCAAGCAAGCCTTCATGGACATAGCAAGAAAGACTATCTTTTACAAGCAAATGAAATCATAAGTTGTATGAATTAGAGACACATTGCAGGGAAATCTTAAAAATATAAACATGAAATTTCAGGAGCTCCTTCAAATCACAATGGACTTCATGTAGCCTCATTTATTCTCTTTATTTCTTTCTAACAGAATTCTATTTGTTTAATATACTTTTTATTTAATCTCAATAATTTTTCTTATGTCTGATTCCCATTCTTCTGAACACCTCTTTGCAACTTCTTAAACAATGATTATTTTTTAAAGTAAAATTATATTTTGAGTTTTGTTTAGAAAAAAATAATAACCAGAAATAGAGAAAATACTTTTTAAATATTTATATGATATTTTACTTACTACACACAGAAAATATAATTTTATAATTTTCACTTATATTTGACAGATATTCCCTTCATCATCTTGCAGTTTCTTTAGGGAAGAAAATTTTATGCCTTACAATTTTTTGAAAAATGTAAATGTTTTTATTTAAAAACCATGAAACATTACTTATCATTTTCATAGGGTCTGTTTATATAATTTACTGATATAAAGCATAGACCATTAACAATATACACTTTTGTAGGTTTAGGTCCTAAATATATCTTCATATTTTCAAATCCCATCATAACTCAATAGATATAGGTAGATATACATATAGCAATATACATTCTATAGAACATAGTAAAGAAACAGCCATTAGATATGTAGGGTAAGTTCACTCTTTCTAATGCCATAGACTGTAAGCTTCGCTTTCTGACTACTCTAAATATAGCATATGGTCCTTCTCAAGTTTTGGACTAGCCACAAAGCAAAAAAAAATTTTATATAGAGTTAGAATTTTATCTGTTAAAATACTCTTCCACTCATTCTATTTAAGGCATTGATAAATGCCTAAAGTATTTTGTCTGTGTGTGTCTATGTAAAGTTGGAATAAGAATTATGAATACTAAAAAGTATCCTAAGATACTTTATATATATATATATATAATATATACATATTATATATATACATATGTATATATTATATATATACAATATGTATATACAATATGTATATATTATATATATATACAATATGTATATATTATATATATATACATATGTATATATATATATATAAAACCTTTTTAGTCATAAAAATGCACTATAATTCTACTTAGTTGTGTAACATTTATATATATTATATATATACATATGTATATATTATATATATACATATATATATAAAACCTTTTTAGTCATAAAAATGCACTATAATTCTACTTAGTTGTGTAACATTTCTAGTGTTTATTATGAGGTATATTCAATTGAGAGATACAGAGCAGGATTTTCTGAGAAAGAAAAAAAGTGACAGAAAATTAACTGTGATTTAAAATGTTATAGGCAATTTGTGAATATCTAAGACAAATAGTTAACAAATAAGATTTCTATAGCCTCTGAACATATATTTCCCCATCTGTAAATCAGGCATAATATCAGGTAAATCAGGAATACATAACTTACTATAAGGATAGAAATAAAACTGTAAAGCATAGAGCAATAATTAGCTATCAATAAATTGTAGCAATTATTATTGTTACAAATATTGTTTTCTGTTTCTAACTACTACAGTTTTGAATATGTACAGATTACATTTTTTAAAGTTGTAAGGACACTTAACAACCTTAAATTTTTAAGGGTACAATTCAGTGTTGTTAACTATAAACACATTAGATATCTGTTATATATCAGATCTCTAGAACTTATTCATCTTGTGTAACTGAAACTTTATACCCATTAATTAGCAACTCCCCCATTTTTCCTCCCCTGCCAGCCCCTAGCAACTATCGTTTCCCTATCTCATTCTATGGGTTTGAGTATATCCAATATCTCATATAAGTGGATCAAAGCAGTATTTATACTTTTGTGACTTACTAATTTTACTTAGTGGTGTAATATCATCAAGGTTCATCCATGTTGTCACATATGACAGAATAGCCTTCCTTTTTAAGGCTGAATAATATTTCATTGTGTGTATTTATATTTGCTATATCCATTCATCCTTCTATGAATGTTTAGTTTGTTTCCATCTCTTGACAGTTGTGAATACTGTTGCAATGAACATGGGAGTTCTAATATATCATAGAGACCCTAGTTTCAGTTATTTTAAATATATACCTAGAAGTGGAATTACTACAAAATGTGATAGGTCTATTTTAAAGTTTTTTGAAGAACGTCTATATTGTTTTCAATAGTGGTTGCAAAATTTTGCATTCTCACCAACAATATACAAAGATTCTAATTTCTCCATATCCTCACCAACACTTGCTGTCCTTCTTTTTCTTGATTATAGCCATCCTGATAGGTGTGAGGTAATCTCTCATTGTGGATTGATTTGCATTTTCCTAAAGATTAGTGATCCTGAGCATCTGTCATAGACCAGTTGGCCATTTATCTTCTTGTATTCAAATGTTTTCTTTGAAAAAATGTCAGCTCAAGTCTTCAGCTGATTTATTAATTCTTAGGATTTATTTATGTTTCTTTTGCTATTGAGTTGTAGGAGATCACTATATATTTTGGAAATTAACTTTTTATCAGATACGGAGTTTGTAAATATTTTCTTTCACTCTATAGGTTTTATTTTCATACTGTTAATTTACATCATTCTTCTTTCTTCTTTAAATGTTTATTCGAATTCACATGTGAAGCCATCTGACCTTGAGCATTTCTTTATTGGTAGATTTTTTATTACTGCATCAATATCCATACTAGTTATAGCAGGTCTGTTTAGTCTTTCTATTTCTTCATGATTTAATTTTGGTAGGTTGTATGTTTCCAGAAATTTATCTATTTCTTCTTAGACATCTAGTTTGTAGGTATATAAATTTTTTATAGGAGTCTCTTATGATAACCTTTTTATTTCTGTGGTATCAGTTAATAATGGCCTTTCTTTTATTTCTGATTATATTATTTGGATCTTCTTTATTTTTTCTTCATCTAGATAGATAAGACATAGTCAATTTTGTTTATCTTTGCAAAAATCTAACCCTTAGTTTTATGGATTCTTTTCTTTTGTTTTATCAATTTTCTATTTATTTATTTATTTCTACTCTGACCTTGGTTATTTCCTTTTTTCTGTTAACTTTGGGCTTAGTTTTTATCTTCTTTAGGTGCAAAATTAAGTTTTTTATTTTGAAATCTTTTTTGTTTCTTTAATGTACACATTTATTACTTTGAACTTTTCTCTTAGTACTGCTTTCACTGCATCCCATAGTTTTGGTATGTCATTATATATATGTATTTAATGTTGTTTAAAAAGTCTATTTTGACCATTAAATGTCAATGACTAAAAAAAGGAGATATACAAAAACTATAAACCAAACCAATTTATTAACAAATCAAAATGTGTAGACAGTATTTGGCTTCTAATCCTAACCAAATATTAAAAATTTTAAAGTACTATGATATTTATGAAACAGTTGAAAATTTACCACTTACATGTCTACATTTGTAATAAAAAAATATTGTTTTTGTTAAGTGCGATAATGAGATTGTTGCTAGCTTAAGTCTAATTTTTAGAGATTCTTATTGAAATGTTTACAAATTAAATGATATAATCTTGGGTGTAGAAAATCAATTGGCATATAATTGAAGAAATATTGACCATGAGTTGTTTATTGTCAAACTCAGTGACATGGTAGTTGTTAAGTTCATAATACTATTGCATCCCATTTTATTTATTCTTAGCAGTTTATAATAAATAATTTTATTTAAAAATTAAAATAAGTACCAACATTAGTAAAATAGTTGAGAAGAATAAAGATAGTGACAACATTTTAGGAATTAAAAATAATTACTATTTTCTTATTGTAAATGTAGAATATGCACATTTGAATAATTTAGGAAATGTAGAAAAATATTGTGAAGAAAGTAATTACCCAGAATTCATTTATAACTATGTATTCCTACATTTCTAGAGGCAATTATCATCAGGGATAAAACCATTTCCTGTAACAAGTGTATAGCTCAACTAATTTACTTTTCTTTTTTTTAATGTAAGGATTCCTTTTTATTAACATAATCACAAAACCATTTTTCTACTTCATATTAACAATAAAAATGGATATTTTTAAGTGGCATTAGTTATTATGATACTCATTCAAAATGATATTCAAACATGTCTATAATGAGAATTCAATATCCCTCATAAATTCAAGCATTTAAATGCCTACATGTATTATATTAATGTTGAATAAGACTTAAGTTTGTTAAAGGAAGTTAGAGCAATAATTACATAAATTTCCATCTCAAAATGATAGTAATTTCAAATATACCATAGCAAGAAATTTTAAAAAATTTTTAAATTTTCAACTAATTTTCTTTGTCTTCTTGAAGATGACTAAATTTTTCATTCTAACTGTCATTTCCTATGACTGCTATGTTGCTATCTGCAAGTCTCTTTACTATATAATCATCATAAACAGGAACCTCTGCACCCTCATATACTGTGCCACTGGCCGGGAGGTTTTCTGACCATTTTCCTACCCCTTATGCTTCTCTTGCATCTGGATTACTGCCCTTCCAGTGTCATTGATCACTTTGCTTGTGATGGTTTTCCCTTTACAGGTATCTTGCTCAGATACATGACTCCTAGAAATAGTTGGTTTTTACTTTGTTATTCACTCTGACGAACCAATCTCCCATTGGTTCCCTGGTTGGTAGGACTAACCCTGTGACAGAGCAGGACTAGAACCAAGTCTCAGGGCTGCTTCAGGTTTCACAGCCAAGACTGAGGTCAGAAGGGCTACTAGTAAAACTGTGGGATAGAAAACCAACATAAAAAAAATCAGTTGTTTTCCTATACACAAACAACAAACTATTTGAAAAGTAAATAAAGTAAACAATCCCATTTACAAAAACAACAAAAAGAATTATATATCTAGGAATATGTAAACAAAGACTAAAGACCTGTATGCTGAAATAAAAAAAATATTGATGAAAGAAATCAAAGAAGACAAATAGAAACACATCCATGTTCATGAACTGAAAGATTTCATATTGTTAAAATGCCTGTACTGCCAAAGTGATCTACAGATTCAATGCAATTTCTATCCAGATAACTATGGCATTCTTTATAGAAATAGAAAAGCAATCTTAAAATGTATATGGAACCACAGTAGACCCCAAATAACCAAAACAATTAATTATACATTTATTTTTAAGAATAGTTTTAGATTTATAATAAATTGAGAGGAAGGTACAAAAATCTTTTATATACTCTTTGCTCCAACCTATGAACAACCTCCTTCATTATCAATATCATCACCAGAGTGTGTGTGTGTGTGTGTGAGTGTGTGTGTGTGTGTGTGTATATTTTTTTTCTTTTTACCAAGGATAATCCTACATTGACATCATAATTATGCAAAGACCATAGTTTACCTTAGGGCTTACTCTTAGGGTTGTACACTCTATGGGTTTGGACAAATATATAATAACATATGTCCATCAGTGTAATATAATACAGACTATTTTTACCTCCCTAAGCCTCCTCTGTGCTTGGCTTATTCATCTCTCCCTTCCACCTGATTTTAATTATCTTTATGATGTTGCCTTTTCCAGAATGTTATATTTGGTCATGTGCCACATAATGCTTCAGTCAGTGATGGACTGAGTATACAACTGTGGTCCCACAAGACTATAATGGAACCAAAAAAATTTCTATCACCTAGTCATAATGTCATAGCATAACACATTTCTCAGATGTTTGTGGTGATGCTGGTTTAAATAAACCTATTGTGCTGCCAATCAATAATAAACGACTATGTTACTGGTTTATGTATTTACTATACTATACTTGTTATCATTATTTTAGAGTGTCCTCTTTCTCCTTATAAAAAGAGTTTGCTGTAAAACAGTTTGTCATGTTATGCTGGCAGAAGACTCATACTTCTTGTCTTTACCATATGCATCGTTTGCTTCATGTTTACCTCTTGATTGCATCATTTTTTTTGTTCATGATTTTTATAAATTTAGTGTAGTGTAAGTGTACAGTGTTTATAAAGTCTACAGTAGTATAAAGTAACATCCTTGACCTTCACATTTATTCACCATTGACTCACCCAGGGCAACTTCCTGTTCTATATGTTCCATTCATGGTTAGTGCCTTATACAGGTCTAACATATTTTATCTTTTACATCATCTTTTCATTGTACCATTTCTATGTTTAGATATGTTTACATACACAAATACTTACCATTGTGTTACAATTGCCTGCAGTATTCAATACATGTTGTACAGGCGGTATACTATCTAGGTTTGTGTAAGTGGACTCTATGAAGTGCGCATAACAACAAAATCATCTAATGACACATTTGCCACAACATATCTCTTTAGTTAAGTGAGGCATGACTATAGTTTGAATCATACAGTAGGTAGCCTTCTCAGATTGTCTTATTTCACTTAGTAATACGGATTAAGCTTTCTTCATATCTTTTCATGTCTTAATAGCTCTTTTCTTTTTAGCACTCGATTATAGTCTATTGTCTGTATATACCATAATTTATCCATTCTCTTACTATAGGACAACTTGATTGTTTACAAATTTTGCAATTATAAATAACAGCCAATGCAGTTTTGAACAAGAAAACCAAAACTTCAGGGTTCATACTTCCTGATTTTAAAATATATTACAGATCTACAGTTATCAAAACATATGGTACAGACATACAGACAGACATACATACCAATGGAACCAAATGAAAAACCAAGAAAAATTCCACAGATCTTCAACAAGAATGCAAAGAATACACAGTTGGGGCAGATAGTGTCTTCAGTGAATAGTCTTGGGAAAAGATAACCATGTACAGAAGAATGAAATTGAACACTTATCACATAATATACAAAAATCAACTCAAAATAAAGTAAAGACTTAAATATAAGACCTGAAACTACAAAACTGCTAGAAGAAACCATATGGAAAACTTTTTGACATTAATCTGAGTAATGATTTTTTAAATATGATACCAGAAACACAGATAACAAAATCAAAATCAGACAAGTGAGATTGCATTGAACTGAAAAACTTCTGCAAAGCAAACAATCAACAAGATGAAGAGACAACATTCAGAATGGGAAAAAGATATTTACAAATCCTATATCTGATAAGTAATTAACATCTTGTACATATGAAATTCAAATAAATCAATAGCAAAAATCAAATAACCCAATTTTTTAAATGTGCAATCCCCATCAAAATCCCATGGCTTTGGCATTAAAAAATAGAACAAAAAAATCATCAGAATTGTATGGAAGCACAAAAAAAACCCAAATTGCCAAAGCCATTCTGAGAAAAAAGAATGAGGCTGGAGGCATCACTCTGCCTGACTTCAAATTATATTACAAAGCGACAGTAATCAAAACAGCATGGTATTGGCAGGAAAACAGACACACAGACCAGTGGAAAGAATCAAGAGTCCAGAAGTAAACCCATATTTTTATGGGCAAATAGTTTTTGACAAAAAAAAGCCAAAAACATACAGTGGAGAAAGGAAAGCCTCTTTAATAAATGGTGCTGGGAAAACTGGAAAGCCACATGCAAAAGAATAAAACTAGACTGTTATCTATCACCACACACCAAAATTAACTCAAAATGAATTAAGGACCTGAATATAAGGCCTGAAACAATAAAATGCATTGAAAAAAACATAGGAACTAAACTCATGGACCTTGGACTTTAAAGAGGGTTTTATGAATTTGACCTCAAATGCAAGGGAAGTAAAAGCAAAAATAAATGAATGGGACTATATCAACAAAGGAACAGGACAAACAGACTCATAGACATGGACTATAGACTAATGGTTACCAGAGGGTAGAAGGGGAGAGAGGGAAGAGGTAGCAGGGTAAAGGGGGTCAAATATATGGTAGCTGAAAAAAACTAAACTTTAGATGGTAAACATACAATAGAATATACAGATATTAAATTATAATGTACATCTGAAAATTATATAATTGTATTAACCAATATTAGCCTCAATAAACTTAAAAAAAACATAGTTTACATATACAATAAGATATAATTTGGTCTTGAAAAATAAGAAAATCTGCCACTTGCAACAATATAAATGAACCTGAAGGATATTATTATGGTAACTGAAATAAGTCAGATCCAGAAAAGCACTGTATGATCTCACTTACATGTTGAATCTTAAGTTGAACTAAAAAAGAAAGCAGAGATTGAAGCAGTGATTGGCAAATGGAGAGACATTAGTCAAAGGAAACAGAGGTTCAACTATGTAGGATACATAAATTCTGGAGATCTAATGTACAGTGTAGTGACTATAGTTACCAATAATTATACCATGTACTCGAAATTTGCTAAAGAAATCCACACTGAAACACATTATAATCAAATGGTCAGAAGTAAAAGAAAAAAATTAAAAGCAGCAAGGAAAAGAGAAGGCAGCAGGAAAAGAGGAAGACTAAATATGATATGGATAGACTCCATAAAAGAAGCCATAGGCATGAGTCTACAGAAGCTGAGCAGGGCTGCTGAAGACAGGACATTGTGGACATCACTCAATAATGGGTCAGCAGGAGTTGGACCTGACTCAGTGTTACTTAACACACATGAAGTGTCATAGATCTGAGTTATGCCTACCTTCTTTTTCCATTTTTCTCCACACTGTCTGCTAATTCCTCTCTTTCTGTAATTTCCAAACAGACTTGCCTCACAGCTGTGATGTAGTTTAGTTCTGCACTGGGACTATGTTATTTAATTATATAAATTCATAACTGTGTTTCTTATGTTAAATTCATGTTTAATAATTTCTTTTAAATCTATAACATTTATTTAATATTAATTAGTTATGCAATATGTATTATTATTTACATGATTATATAACAAATGTATGGTTTATTAATAACTGATTACACATGATATTTTATATTTTTAAAATTAATTTTATTATTAGTTTCAAGTATGTAGCACACTGGTTAGACTTTATATAGTTTATAAAACAATCCCCCTAATTGGTCTTTCTCTCCTCTGGCTTCCCACTCAGCCAATTACATTAATGCTAACTGCATTCCCTATGCCATGCTCCCCATCCCCATCTATATTTGTTTAATCAAAATATTTAGGAAAGATAAAGAACAACAATATAATAATAATGAACAATAATTTACTAACCAGAATTTCAAATAAAGGAAAGAGTAGTATTTTGTGATATTTCTTATTAGAATACTAAAAATATGATAAATAAATGTAAAGCCAATATGAATAAAATGGACAAAATTAACACTATTATTAAATATTGCTATTTGTAATAAAGATTAAATTAATTTGTTATAGCACTTTTTAAAAATTGTGAGTATGATATAATAGTTATTATTTAACTTAAAATTATGAGATAACCTTGTTTCTTGATGCCCCAACACTAACAGAGCTTAAAGATAAATAACAAAAAGTGCATATGTAGAAAATGTTTATATTTTAAGAAGATGATTAAATCTAAATTAGGTTGGGTTCTATTCTTATAAGAAAATAATGTTCACAACTACTTTTATTACTTGTGAAATATTAAGTAATTGTGATTAATGAAAGTAATTATCTTGTAGAAGTCAATGTGTTAGGTACTCTGTGGTATATAAAGATGAACATAACAATTCTCAAGGGATATACACTAAGAAAGGAGTTAGGAGGCTATTGATAAATCTGAGGAAGATTCCAGAAATCTCTCATGGTATATAATGTAGCCGAGATGTGGCCTGGACTTTTTGTTCCCAGAAGATCAGTGCATAACTCTCTCCTGAGGTCAAAACATGTAGACTTGAGAATTTTGAGCTATAAGTTCAACCAGAGGGAAGCCAGATCCTAGCTTAAGAATCTATATTCATAATACCCAATGTTATATGCATCTCAGTTCTCTCTAAATATTGTTTTCTTAAACTTCCAGATCAACATTATTGAAGAGGACTAGAGCATATTTCCACATCTTAAGGTTTCTGACATTCTATTTCTAGCTCCTGAACTATTTCTCTTAAGCCATCATAAAATAGAGAAAAAATAAATCTATTTTGATTATTGTGTCTGGTAGAGAAGTAATGATTTTACATTCTATCTTTCACAGTATAAATTTAACTATTGAAAATATGAAGAAGGTGACTATCACAATTTTAGTAAACCGAATCTACAGCATAGTATAATCAATACAACTGAGAATTAACTGAATAGCTTAGGACAAGTGAGAGACGTTTTCTTGGACACTTCTAAAATGTTCTTATTGATCAGCGGTTTTGTGTGAAAGATAAATGTGGGGCAGAATAACAAGGGAATCAAACATTTTTTTCATAAAGCTTAATAACAAAAAAAAAAGATGTTCAAATGGAAAAATGCATCGGGTGACAGCTACTATGATCTGAGGCAAGTAATTACTTTTCCAATTTGTGCTTCAGTGCAAAATAAAAAATAGGTAGATAAATACTGTATGTTCCTTTAAGCTCAAAAAAAGAAGTGTTTCTATATATAGATGTCTAGCCTATTAGAAGATTTCATGCATTAATGATTTTGATGGAACTATAAGAAAAAACAATAAGTAGGTGAATATGTTTTCTTTGTTAAAATAATTAGGTTATTTTTTTCTATCATATATATATTACTATATAATATGTATAGAAGGTTCTATGTAATCATGCCTATAAATATTAATATTAATGATAATTTAATAAATAAAATAATTTAAAATAAAAATTTTATTTAATTTGTTAAGAAAATTATTAATTCACTTCTTATATCATAAAAAGTATAATGGATTATTACTTTAGTCTTCTAAATTTCACTTTTACTTGTTGATGGAATTAAGATCATTCATTTCTGTTTTTAGGTGGCAATAACCTCTAATAAATACATGACAGAAAAGAAAGAAAAATGCATACTTCATATGATTATTTCAACAAAAATTTAAGATTTGCATAAACTGGACAAAGCAAGACATATTGATTTTATTTACTACCTCCCAATGATGTGGTTTATTGCATGAAGATTTGACTTCTGCTAAGTATAAAATATAGAATTAGTAAATAAAGCAGGACTCACAAATATATATTTTGTAATGCAGAAAAGATAGTCAAAATAAAATAATATTGGCATGGATTATAGAAAACGTTTTAGACTTGTATCAGTTATGATAATATTGATCATGATGAATTTTATCTTTCATCTCCTCTCTTTAATATTTTTTCCACTTATATATCTTTAAAACTTGAAAAAGAGAGAGAGAGAGAGAGAGAGAGAGAGAGAGAAAGAGAGAGAGAGAGAGAGAGAGAGAGAGAGAGAGAGAGAGAGAGAGAAATGAACCACACAGTAATCACAGAGTTTGTCCTCCTAGGTCTTTCTGATGATCCTGCCCTTCAGATTGTGATTTTCCTCTTTTTATTTATCACATATATATTAAGTGTCACTGGGAACCTGACTATCATCACCCTAACCTTGGTGGACTCCCATCTACAGACGCCTATGTATTTCTTCCTCCGGAACTTCTCTTTCTTAGAAATCTCATTTACAACTGTATGTATCCCTAGATTTCTAGGGGCAATTATCACCAGAGATAAGACTATTTCCTATAATAACTGTGCAGCACAACTATTTTTCTTTATTTTCATGGGGGTGACTGAATTTTACATTCTAACTGCCATGTCCTATGACCGCTATGTTGCCATCTGCAAACCCCTTCATTATACAACCATTATGAACAAGAAACTCTGCACCCTCCTTGTGCTGTGTGCATGGCTGGGAGGGTTTCTTACCATTTTCCCACCCCTTATGCTTCTCCTTCGGCTGGATTACTGTGCCTCCAATGTCATTGATCACTTTGCTTGTGACTATTTTCCCCTTTTACAACTATCTTGCTCAGATACATGGCTCCTAGAAGTAATCGGTTTTTACTTTGCTTTGATTACTTTGCTATTCACTTTGGCATTAGTGATTTTATCTTATATGTACATTATCAGGACTATTTTGAGAATTCCATCTGCCAGTCAGAGAAAAAAGGCTTTCTCCACTTGTTCCTCTCATATGATTGTCATTTCCATTTCTTATGGAAGCTGTATATTCATGTATGCTAATCCCTCTGCAAAAGAAAAGGCATCATTGACCAAAGGAGTAGCTATCCTCAATACCTCTGTTGCCCCCATGTTGAACCCCTTTATTTACACCCTGAGAAACCAGCAAGTAAAACAAGCCTTCAAAGACATGGTCCATAAAGTAGTATTTTCTACAAATAAGTGAATTTTTATTATGTCAAAAATACAGGGCACTCTAAAAGAGCAATTAAACTTCTTTATTAGGAGGCTCATACTTTATAGTCTCTTTATATGCGAAATTATTGTTAATTTAGTTGTTTCCTATTTCTTCCAATTCCATACCCAAGTTTCTCCAATACATGCTTAATTGACTTATTTTAAAATATAGTTAAATTTATTTTTCCTACAAAATTATCTGGAAGTGAAATGTATTTATTTGAGATACACTCTATAGTGTGAGGTAAAAATAATACTAATCCTGTTACTATTAGTTCCTAAAAAGGTGCATATAAGATCACATTGTATATCAAGTGTAGAATTTAAAAATTAGGGTGTAATTTTTTGTGTATTTTCAGGATAACATTGATAATTCCTTTACATTTAAAGAATCTATATGTTTTTTATTATTGTATATTAAATACGACTCTACGAGGCAATATGTATTAGTACAGTACACTTTAAATGTAGAGTTTTTTACTTTGTGAAATCTAGCACATATTTTCAAGATAAATATTGAGCCTGAAATTAAGTATTATTTGTAGAGTTTTCATGGTCTCTATCATTTTTAGAAAATATTTATATTTTTTAAAATTCAGAATAGATGCAATAAAACTAAAACACATGGTGCTATCCTGAACTTATTGAGCATCTTTATGAAAGCTATTATTAGTTAGGTGCTCATTTTTCTTTTATTTTTTAAAGGTCTTTTTAATGGAGATTTATTTTCTGTCTTTGAATGGGTCACTTTTCTGTTTCTTTATGTTCCCTGTAACCTTGTGTTGATATCTACCCATTTGAGAAAACAATGACTTCTCCCAGTCTTTTTAAACTGAATTTGTAAAGGAAAGAGCATTACCAGTCAGTCCCCCTAGGGATTCTAGAGACCTCTCAAACCTTTTCTGAGGATGCAGCACCTCAGACTTGTGTTTTAAAGATAAAGATTGTAATCTCTCACTCTTTCTGTTTCTGTTTGCTGTAACTAGGTCCTGGAAGCAATGGCATACCAGCAGTTTCCAGGCATCTAGAGTATGTTGGGTCCTATAAAAGCTCAAAGATGGGCTAGACAGACAGACACCAGTCCTCAGAAGCACCTGAAAAACTCAAATGTTGGACACATGCTCCACTCTTTTCTTTTTCTCCTGAGGGAGGGACCACTGAGCTGTATTTGCCTCAAATGGGCCCAATGGAGCATAAAATTTCCAAAAAGTCCTTTTATGGTGTCATAAAACATATTTTATTTAAATTAAATCCTTTTAAATTAATTGAATCTCACTTCATGGCTTACATTATGTTCAGAGTTTTGTGAACATTTTCTATACGTTTGAAAATTATGAGTAGTGATAATTGAGTGCAGTGTTCTACTAGGTCAAGGTCATTAATCGCATGACTTAAATCTGTACTTTTCATGTTTTTATCTTACTGAGCTATTTAAATCTCCTTATATAACAATGGAATTGTTTCCTTCTCTTTGTAGTTACATTATTTTTTTATTTTTTAAATATTAACACTGTGTTTTTATGCAGACACAAATTTGGAACTGTTCTATCTTCTTAGTGAATGTGAGTTTTTTATCATTATGAAAACCACCAAGTCCTCTCTATCCAAAGTATACTTTTTTTCAGTAACATCAACATTGACTAATCATGATACAATTATACCAGCATTTTTTAAAAATATTGTTTACATGGATATATTTTATCTATAAATCATTCATTTTTAAGTGGATGCTAGCATATTATACAGAACAGCTATAACCAGGTATATATTTTTATTTCTTAGTTATTTTTTAGGTATTCCCAATAAGGCCATATATATGGATAAAGAAAGAGAATATAATGAAGCAGAAATTTATTTCAAAGGAGTCTGAGTCATCTGTTGATTAGCTTTACTTGTGCCTTTTGGACCTGCTCAAGTCTGATCTCTTAAGTACTATCTCCCTTTGATGACAGATTGCTGCTGCTAATGACCAGCATTATATCTCAGAGGGTCCAATAACATCAGTTAAGTATGGGAAGCTCCAATCTAAGGGTCAAATGATGTCCTTTGGTTTTGCTTTTAATCTCTGCTAGGACCCAGTAGCAAGCTAGGAAGTATTGTTCAAAAGGCAAATGCATATCTGCAATAGGTTGTCCCATAATCACAGTTTGTGATGTGATCACCACTGGTGGCAAAACAGAAGTGACATATAGCATTCTCATTTGTTATTGGTGCTTCAGATTGCATTAGAATTTCTTGGTCACTTGGCCTAAGCAGAACAACACTAATACTAAAACCAATACTAAAATTTCATATGGAAAAACAAGTATGCAGTAATAATTAAGAAATCTTGAGAAACAGGCAATATGAAAGGACTAACCATAGCAATATTAAAGTATAAAATAAAACTTTATAATTAAAACATGCACTCAGGCATGAAGAGAAAGATAAATGTAGTAAAAAATATAAGTGATCCATTTCTGAGGATACCTGTTTAGGTAGTTTTAAATTTTGAAATATTCTTAGTTTCACATATTCCAAAGACAGAATTAAATGAAGAAGAATGAGGAAAAAACCCTAAAATTGAAAACACAAGTAAACATAATTTTAAAACAAGTTGATAACCATGTAGGGGGAAGAAGAATTGATACATGTAATTTTGCAAGATAATATATTGATGGTTGGTTATCAGTAGGACAGACACCACAAAAAAAAAATTGAACTTTATTTGGTAGGGTGTTTCATAATAATAGGACTATAACAATTCTGTGTGTGTTGCAGAACTGTGTAATTGATAGGTTAGCATATTGTTGTTGGAGTTAGGGTTGCACTGTGGAGGAAAAGAGATATAAATGTGGTATAAGAGAAGTGGGAAAATTCTGTTACTAGGCTGGAATACTAGTGAGACTATTATTTTTTAAATGTATTTCCTTTCTCTATTCCATAAAAGTTCCAAAGTATAATGATAACCCAATAGCAAGAAGCCCATAAAGCATCCAGATTTTGGGCTCTGTGTACCATTTCTTGCTAAAAATAACCTTTGAGAACTGGAGAAATATTCAACAGACATATGAAAAGATGCTCACTAATCATCACGGAAGTCAAATTTAAAACCAAAATGAGATACCATCTTACACCAGTCAGAATGGCTATTATCAAAAAGTCATCAAACAACATGCGTTGGCGAGGATGTGGGGAAAAGGGAACCTTTGTGTACTGTTGGTAGGACTGCAAATTGGTGGAGCCACTATGGAAAACAGTATGGTGATTCCTCAAAAAACTAAAAATAAATATACCATATGATTCAGCAAATCCACTCTGGATATTTATCCAAAGAAAATGAAAACACTCATTCAAAAAAGATATATTTATTCCTACGTTTATTGTAACATTATTTACAGTAACCTAAATATGGAAGCAACCTAGGTGTTCATCTATAGATGAACGGATAAAAAAAGATGTGGCATATAATGAAATATTATGAAGCAATAAAAAAAGAATAAAATCTTGCCATTTGCAACAGCATGGATGGACCTAGAGGGTATTATGCTAAGTGAAATAAGCCAGGCAGAGAAAGACAGATACTATATGGTTTCACTTATATATAGAATCTTTAAAAACAAAGCAAAACAAAAGACTCTTAGAAACAGAGACCAAAGAGGATAGCCACCAGAGAGAAGAGTTTGGGGGAATGGGAAAAAATGGTGAAGGGGAATATAGTCAATAATATCGTGACGTTTGCATGATTTTCAGAGAAAGTCTTAAAATAGTTGGATCCTTTAATCACTGCAATTTAATAAACTTTATTTTGGATTTTGAACATGCAACAGTAATATACTATTTGTAATTGAAATTTTTTGTACACTCTCTAAGAAAAGTAAAACTTGGTGGCTGAATTATGTGTTTCATTGGCTTAAAACATAGTCACTCCAGAAGGAGATATGACTTTGCCTGGTGAACACAATGCAATATACAGATGACATATTATTGAGCTATACACATGAAACCTATATAATTTTATTAGCCAATGTCACCTCAATAAATTTAAGGATTAAAAAAACATAGTCACTCATCAACTTCATAGTTCTTTAGAGGTAATTGGAGACATTATTAAAAAGCAGATGTCTTACTAGCTTGTGGATAAGAGTGTAACAAATCAGTCTAAATCTTAAAGTAAATTATTAGGAGGCCTAGAAAAAAGCTAAAGAGCTATTAAGAACTAGAAATAAAAAAATAAAGGTAGAAAGTGAGAGAGCGAGAGAATGATCAAGGAAGAAAGAGAGACAGGCAATTCAGCATCTAGGAGGCTGAGAAAACATATGAAAAAAAGGCTAATTAGGATTTTTCAAATGAAATGTACTTTCTTTTTCTCAAAGACAATCAATAAAGATTGCTCACAAATACACATGTGGTGAAGACAAGATACTTAACTAACTTCTTTCTGCTTTAACTCTTTATCTGAATAATAAAAATACTCACTTCCAAGAAATTTTGTTGTCTATTTGGGGAAAAAATTAGTTAATTTAAGTGTGTAGTCAATGCCTAGTAATCAAAAAAAAATATATATATATATACACACACATATATATATACATATATATATACATATATTGCTACATGTATTATCGTTAAGGAGCTTAAGATACAAAATATGAATAGAATCACTTTTAGGATACAAAAAAGGCAAATGAATAGAATTTCATAAGCAGAAAATCAGTTTCATTATTTCTACTAAAATATATTGAAAAATATTTTTAATGCCTATTTTAATGTGTATGAATTATAAATCAACACATCTCAATGTCTATGTATTGTCATATGTGTTAACTAGTAGTTTGTTTATCCTTTCCTATTTGTTCCTTCTGTCCCACTTTCAAATACTCTCATGTTTAAATCCTATAAAAAAAAAAAAAAACTTCACTCCTAGCATTAAATGCATAGATGACTTATGTCCTTATTTACAAATATGAAGAAAATAAGAATAAATTGCTAAGTGTAAAAATCATATTACACTTACATGTATATATAGTATATGAGTATTATATTTTTCTTGTAATAAAACTTTTACCTCTCATTACAAAAAATAGGAAAATAAGTTAAAAGATCCAAAGTTTGATTTCTAAATATTTATTTTCTTGGTCCATAAATAGTCTCACAGTGAGAAGATGTCATATTCACAAATATTGGCAAAGGAATTTAATGTTAGGGCCTAATAAAAGATATAGTGAAGGAAAGCAGTCAAAAGCAATAAAAATAACTCATAGCAAATATTGTTGTGATATTAGCCATGGACCATAGGAAAGCTTTGTCTGAATCAAAAGGGTCAATATTGGAAAAAAATTCCTCATCAGACTTTATTATGTTGTCCATATCAGAAGTCAATCAAATCATACCAAAAATCTAAAGCAGTGTTTTCTACTTTTTATTTTAGTATGGCAGAGAATTCTGCTAGTCTGCCAAAATTTAAGGTATAGTACCACATGAAACCTCTTGAGGTTAAGTCCAGAATTTCTGGGAGAAAAGTATAGATTCTTTGTATAATCATGGGAGAGTCAAATTCTAAATCAAACTTTCACATACTCGATATAGCAAGCATTTTGTTTATATATTTGTCTCATTGCCTCAATATTTTATTTTTTTATATTTTATCAATATTTGTAAAAGTGATTTGCCCATATCGTTTAATGATGTCTCTCCTTGGTACTTTGTTTACTTAATGAATTCCCCTGAGCCAAGAAGAAAGACACAGATAAAATCAGTCCAGTTCCATTATATGGTACATATACAGGACATTCTAATTTCTATTTTTCAAAACAGCATTTGCAGGAAAATATAAATCTCTTATGCCTAATGAAAACATCTGTTTCTCTGTTATTAAGTTTCTTCTGAAGTTATTGATTATTATGAAAATGTAAATTCTTCTATATATTTTTTCCTCTGATTTAAGGCCACTATCATCTAAATATTCCATTCTAAATTGTATATTAATTCAAACTATTGCTTAATGCTTCATGTCTTGAGAACACCATCTCCATGGTGACTTTTGTTTATTTATTCAACTAATCCCCCTGAGTCTATTGTAAATGGAGCAGATGAAATTATGGCTGGCCTGAATAATATTACATCTGCACAAAGATCATATTATTTGCCCACCAAGCTTAGAAAGATATTACATTAGCTTCATTTTAACTACAGCTTATATCAAGTATCAAGATACTACTTCTTTAAGTGGCAATAGGTAGGATATCTCGGCAGCCCAAATCTTTAGAAAAATCTGGGTCGATGATAGAGGCCATTTTTGTAAACATTGCTGTAGAGCTCCTGGAATTATCTTTTATCATTAATATTTAGTATATATATATATATATATACACACACATATATATACACACTAAATATTTCTAAATATACTAAATATATGTGTGTGTGTATACACACACACACATATACATATACACACACATATATACACATATATATGATGACAGAGGAGAAACATTGCAAAAAAATTTCAAAGCACTACTTATGTTTAAACAAATTAAAGAAGCCATTAAAAATGGCTAAACCAGCATATTTACCAAAAAAGTAAGTACATCTTTGATAGTTTTTTTTCAGGAATATATTTTTGCTTTAATAGTGTATATTTTGCTTTATACAAGTAATTTCAATTATGAACAATACTATATATAAATAAAATTAAATAACAAATTTAGGATGTATAAATAAAGAAAATTTTATTTTTTTTAAGTTACTGTGGTGACATTAGTTAATAAAATCAAATAAATTTCAAGTGTACAATTTTGCACCACATTATATATATTGCACTGTATTCACCACCAATTGGTGACAGAAGACAATTTTTAAATTACTATAATTTATTAATTTCATGCAACATTTTTGTTTATTATAACATAAAATTGTGTGATTAATAAGACTAAATTGTATTTTGTGTTCTAGTTTATATCTTTTAATAATCATTTTCAATATAATCAATATCAGACTCCATCTAATTATTTTTATATAAGATTCAAAACAGTTTACTTGATGTGTTTTAACATTGAGCAAATATACTTTATGTTCTAGTTTTTCACAATGTAAATTTTATTAATAGTGAAGATTAGTACTCATCATATAAAAGCAAAAAAAAAAACCAAAATGCTTATCTTATGACTACAAAGAGAGCAGATGAATTAAAGTGAGAATTTATCCCTTCCAGAAATTTTGTAGATAAAAATTTTGAGTAAGTTCATTAACATATCAATTACGTGGCTAATCCTGAGAAAGTATTACTTTTTTGGAAAGCCTCTGGAACTTCTGAAGAATATAGAAAACAAATAGGCATTATAGACTTAGGCAAGCTGTCTGAACATTTAAGTATCTTTAAAAATGATCTTAGAAGAAAGATCTAAGTGCATTGCAAGCTTTTACGGAAAGTTGTTTCAACACAACCAAACAACTAAGCAAATCCTGTATAACATCAAGAATTATATTAGAAACCATAAACAGAAAAACAGAAAAAAAGTAATAATCTTTGCTTTCCCAAACTTACTGTGAATATTGAATTATTCTCTTTCATCATCCCTCAAGAAAAAACTAGGCAATATTGTAGAGAGGATTAGTGATTTTAGAAATAAGAACACTTGCAGTTTACAAAAATAAAATTAGAACTTAAGTAAAAAGTACTGCATTCTATATGAAAATTGAGTTATGATATGTGGGCAGTTAACATAAGATATATTCAAGAAGAATACATATACAATCTTCAAGAGACCATTATAACTGGTTATTAATTAAAACTATATGCATTACAGTACAAACATTAGAATTAGATTAGAGAAAATTTCCCATCTATTAATTACCTCTGTATGAGATTATCAGAGACATATTATTCTACCAGATAGATGACTGCATTATCTCTGTGGATTGTAAATTTTGAATGAGAGATAAAGAGAGAAATTCTTATTCTATATTGAATAAGAATTTTTAAATATATTTTTAAATATATAAAGTAAAAAGTAAATCTTCAAAGTGTATTGTGGTGTGCTGAGAGTAAGCTCTCAGAGTTTTATTCGAGAAGGTATTAACATCTTTTTTTGTTATTTTCAGGAATAAATCAAAATATTCAGAGGTCAGAGATATATACTGAAATGTGTGAGAATACAGTGAATAAAAATGAAATGAATCAATATACGCTATAATATATATACAGAGGTCTTTAAAGTATTTCATTTCTATGTACTACAAAATCATTTTTCACTGAAAGAAAAAGACAGCAATTTCTTTAAAAAGTGTGTGCGTGAGAGTTACTTTGCTAATGTTATAGCTTTTTTATTTCCTCATCTATTTTACAACTAAAAAGAATATCATTGAAAAGAAGGAAAATAATGAAAAATTTCACAGAAGTAACCGAGTTCATTCTTCTTGGACTGACAAATGACCCACGGTGGCAGGTTGTTCTTTTTATATTTCTTCTTGTTACCTACATGCTAAGTGTGACTGGGAACCTTATCATCATCACTCTCACCCTGTCAGATCCCCACCTGCAGACTCCAATGTATTTCTTCCTTCGAAACTACTCAATCCTAGAAATATCATTCACGTCAGTCTGCATTCCCAGGTTCCTTGTCACCATTGTGACAGGGGACAGAACTATTTCTTATAACGGTTGTGTGGCTCAGCTGTTTTTCTTCATTTTCTTGGGGGTGACAGAATTTTACCTTCTCGCCGCCATGTCCTACGACCGCTATGTAGCCATCTGTAAACCTCTACATTACACCACCATCATGAGCAGCAGAATCTGTATCCTTCTTGTTTTTAGCTCTTGGCTCGCAGGATTCCTGATCATTTTTCCACCAATAATTCTACTGATGCAGTTGAATTTCTGTGCCTCCAATATAATCGATCATTTTATCTGTGATTCTTCTCCGATTTTGCAGCTTTCTTGCACAGACACTAGCTTTCTTGAACTCATGGCATTTTTTTTAGCTGTGGTAACACTTATGGTTACCTTAACGCTAGTTATTCTCTCCTACACATACATCATCCGGACAATTGTGAGAATTCCTTCCACGAGTCAAAGGAAGAAAGCTTTTTCCACTTGTTCCTCCCACATGATAGTTGTCTCCCTCTCTTACGGCAGCTGCATTTTTATGTACATTAAGCCTTCTGCAAGGGAGAGAGTGTCTTTAAGCAAAGGGGTAGCTGTGCTCAATACCTCAGTGGCTCCTCTTTTGAATCCTTTCATATATACACTAAGAAACCAGCAAGTGAAGCAAGCCTTCAAGAACATGATCCAGAGAATGGCCTTTTCTTCAAATAAATGGATGTGATTGTGTGAAATATGTACCCCTGATAGCAAAGCTGAATAAAACTCTTTGCCCTTCTCCAGATAAGTTATTTGAAAACCTCATTTTATTATTTCATTTAGGCATGTTTATATACTGTCAATCTCTGTTTTCTTAATAGTCTAAAAACAAGGTCCTAACTATTTTAAGTTATGTAGAAAACGGTCAATTTCTTACCTTTATAACTGAATTTTAGGAAAGTCAATAATCTCCGTTGTTTCTCATATCATAGCAAGGTTACATTATAAATCTATCCAAAATGTAAAGATTGTTAGAATATAAGAAGCTTACTAAAAACCACATACAAATAGAAAACTTACTTTATGTAAAATAAAAATGTGTTTTAATTAATATCTCTATAATTTTTCTTCCATGTCACCGATAAAAAGGTGTTACATAATTATTGTCTATTTGAATTTGCCAATAAAATACAGTTATAGTATTAGAAAATTAAATAAAAATTTAAGAGAAAATGTTGTCAGAAATTTTATCTTTGCAATTGGAAATGAGGTTATATTGATTTTGTATTAATTTTCCCAGAAATAAAAAACAGCAGTTTTAGTGCAATAGAAGAAACAAAATTTATCTATTTTCTTCTTTGATAATATTTCCTAAAATAACAGACTATTTAACTGAAAATTTTTCTATTTCTGACAATCATATATGAAAAGCGAAACCATAGTCTATACAGGCAAATCAAGCCATCATGAAGAAATTCATGTTTACATTTGACTCTTTCATTTGGTAGATGAATGGTCTTTCCTCTTGACACAAAGAAAATGACAAACTCTATGTTTAGAAGTGTGAGATATTGACTCTAGTATCTTAGAAATGATATACGAACTATTTATGTCTTTGTTTTCCTTTTTTTCACAAATCTACAATGATGTATTTATTTTTCCAGTGTCTTTTACAGAAGGTTCTACCTGCCTTCCTCGTAAACAAGAAAATGATTCTTGGAAGTATTGAGAACTGAAGAAAATGTGTTCACACCCTGTGCTTATGGTGAATGAGCCTTTTGATTCTAATGTATCACTAAGAAAAATGGGATAGTAATTATGAGTCTAAGTAGAAACAGGGTACTGGATTTGTCTTTTGTTTCTGAATTTACAGCTTGATCTGATATATACTTTAGCAGAAAGAGCTCTACATATTTTTCAAGTCCAAGGTAGAAATATGTTTTGTTAAAGCTCATAGACAAGAGTGTCCTTAAGCACTCACCTCTTTCTTACAATTGTACTTTCAAGGCATGGGTTACATTTTTTTTTCAAACAGATTTAGCATCATACTACCAAAAAAATGAAAATTAAAAGATAATTTTATTTGATTTTGAATTCTTTATTGAGGCAATTTGTAAATAAATGAAACAAGATAAGTTTGCTATTAAAGGTTATAACAAGTAAGCACAAGTGTAAAAGTGAAAATTAGGACTGTGGAAAAACAATATGCAAATGTTAACTAAATGAATATACACTATATTGTATGATTGTTAACTAGGTAGGTAAATGGGATGGATGGAAGAGGAGAGCAAGAGTGAGAGTGAGAGCAAGAAAGAGAGAGAATTAATAGGGTGAAAAAAATTGATCCTCTTGATCAACAGAAACTGAAGGTGATTCTAGTCACATAGTTGATAAATATAAATATGTGAAAACACTATAAATCTTTCCAAAAGTATTGTTTTTATACTTTAAGGTGAGATACTATTTTTAAAGCATTGTGAAATCACAAAATTTTGATTGCAAATGTGAGGTTTAGTGAAAAATGTATCAGATATATGGTGGAGCCTTTCAAAAAGTGTACTCATAAAATATTTGCACTCAAACATTTCAAAAAGTTTCACCCTAATAAGGTTAATAAAAAAATAAAAATAAAAATAAAAATGCTTTATATGGTATTATTGAGTGTAGATTTAAAAGTGATATGAAGAACCAAGTAACTCAATTGAAGTACTTATGCTTTTTACTCCTATTTTGTAACCATTTCATCTAGCAGTCAGAAACCCAGGTTTAATCCTGCTTACTTCATCTTTTTCTGGATACTCATTTTCCTAGTTCTCTTTCATATCTTTTTACCTTGCAAAAAAAAATAGCTATATTATCTTCTGTTATAAGTATCTTCAAGGAGCTCTGGTTTGATTTTGTACAAGATACTGAGAAATAATCTTACTTAATCTTACTGCAGTTACACTGAATCCACAAGCAAAATTGTTTTTAGGTTAGCTTGGTTCATCTCTATTGTTAAAATAAACTTCTGCTCAGTTTCTTTCAGCAAAGTACAGGTTTTCTGTATTCTTTTATTTTTTTAAGTAGCTAGTCAGTATTTAACTTTGTAACTAATCTGTTTTAAAATTTTCTTTAAGTTAGGTTTATTGTAGTGACAATAAACCTAATTTAACCTATATAAAATTATATAGGTTTCAAGGGTACAATTCAATAACACATCATCTGTGTTCACCACGTTGTGTGTTCACCACGTTGTGTGTTCACCACTCAAAGTCAAATTTTCTGTCTTTATTTTTCTATTACATTTGACATATAATATTATACTACTTTCAGATGTACAACATGATGATTAAACGTTTCTATAATTTATGAAGTGTTCAAACCACTAACTCTAATACCCATCTGACACCATCCGTAGTTATTATAATATTAATGACTATATTCCTTACGCTATACTTTACTTCCCCATGACTATTTTGTAATTACCAACTTGTACTTCTTAATCTCTTTCCCTTTTCACCCATCCTGCAATTCCCATTTCTATGGCAACCATCAAAATGTTCTCGTATCTATGAGTTTCTTTCTGCTTTGTTTGCTTGTTTATTTTATTCTTTAGATTCCACATGTAAGTGAAATCATATATCATTTGTCTTTCTGTGTCTGAATTACTCCATTCAGTACAAGACCTTCTAGATCCATTCATGTTGTTGCAGATAGCAAGTTTCTATTCTTTTTTATGGCTGAGTAATATTCCATTGTACATATGTACCACTTCATCTTCATCCGTTCATCCATTTATAGACCCTGTCTTTGCCTCCATATCTTGGTTATTGTAAATAATACTGCAATAAACATAAGGATGCATATGTCTTTTCAAACTAGTGTTTTGGGTTTGTTCAGATAAATTCCCTGCAGTGGGATTACTGGGTCCATCACTTTATTTTCAGTCTGTGTGTCTTCAATTTGAAGTGAATTTCTTGCAGGCAGCATATGTAAGGGTCTTGTTTTCTTATTCATTCAGCTACCCTATGTCTTTTGATTGGAGCTCTTAATCCATTTACATTTAAAGTAATTTTTGATAGATATGCAGTTATTGTCATTTTATTTTTCATACTTTTGATCATCTTTCTTTCTTTCTTCTTCTTAAAGAAATCTCTCTAACATTTGTTGTAATACTTGTTTGGTGGTGATGAATTCCTTTAACTTTTTTTTGTCTGAGAAGCTCTTTATCTATCAATTCTAAATGATAGCTTTGCTGAGTAGAGTAATCTTGGTTGTAAGTCCTTGCTTTTCATCACTTTGAGTATTTTGTCTCAATCCCTTCTGTGCTGAAAAGTTTCTGTTGAGAAATCGGCTCACAGTCTTATAGGAGCCCCCCTGTAGGTAACTGCTTTTCTCTGACTGCTTTTCAGGTTTTTTGTCTTTAACCTTTGGCATTTTAATTATGCTGTGTCTTTGTGTTCGTCTCTTTGAGTTCATCCTGTTTGGAATGCTCTGTGCTTTCTGGGCTTGTATATCTGTATCATTCACCAGGTTAGAGAAGTTTTCCATTATTATTTCTTCAAATACATTTTCAATTCCTTTCTCTCTCTCTTATCCTTCTGCTACCTCTATGAGGTGAATATTGGTATGCTTAATGTTGTCCCAGAGGCCCCTTAAACTATCCTCATTCTGTTTTCTTGTTGCTGTTCTGATTGGATGTTTTCTGATACCTTATCTTCTAAATCACTGATTGGATCCTCTGCTTCACTTAATCTATTGTTGGTTTCCTCTAATGTTTTCTTCATTTCCGTTATCATAGTCTTTATTTCTGATAGGTTCTCTTTTGTGTTTTCTATCTCCATTTTTATATCTTCTATCTCTTTGTTAAATTTTTCACTGAGTCCATCTACACTTCCACTTATAACCAGTGTTTGGAACACTGTATTGAGTAGATTACTTGTCTCCATTTTGTTTAGTTCTTATTCTGGAGTTTTATTCTGTTCTTTCATTTGAGACATGTTTCTTTGTTTCCCCATTTTGGCTGCCTCCTTGTGTTTGTTTCTATTAGGTAGGATTAATATGTCTCCTGGTCTTAGCATTATGTAGTAGGTGTCCTGTGAGACCCAGATGAGTAGTCTCCTCAGTCACCTGAGCTTGGCGCTCCAGGTACATCCCTTGTATGTGTGGTATGTGCCCTCCTGTTGTAGTTGACCTTTGGTTGCTGTTTATATGTCAGTGACCCTCAAGCTAATTGTTTGTAAGGACTGGCCAGTGACTACAGTGGAGGAGCTGTTGTGCAGGGGCTGAACCTATGGAGCAGGATTCACTTTCTCAGGGCTCTGATGACTGCCCAGTGTGCCCTTTGGGTGTGTTGTCCTCAGATTTGGCCCAGAGTTGTGCTCCAGCTCTGTTCAAAGCTGGCCACCGGAAGTGCCAGCCCTAAGGCCTGTGCCCTGCCTGGGGACACTTATCATGATCCACAAAGCAAGCTGTAGATGGCCACCATTCTCACTGGTCATAGAGGTGCCTTGAGAGGCCAAACTGTAAACCAAAACTGGCTGCCATTCATACTACAAAGCTGGCTGCCATTCATGCCAGGCTTAGCACTGCTAAGCAAGATATTCGAGGCATCCTGAAATATACCTTTAAAATATTTTGCAAAAGTCCATAGCATGAGCCAAGATAGGTCATTTGCACGGAAAAGCAACTTGAAGAAGCTTGGTGGCCACTTGGGTCCAGCAGCATCTCAGGAAAGTACCAGGATGGGGTGACCATTAGGTTGATGGTGACTCAGATATAGTGGCTGTCTGCATCTGCATGCCAGGAGGGACAAGGGCTCCACAAAGAAACAATGGATTCTGCCAGTACTTCTGTCTTAGAGAAGGCTGCTTCTCCAGCCCTCATTCTGAAGCCAGATATTTCACTTCCTCCCTGTATGTTCTTAGTGCCTTTCAAGCTGCTGCCCAGTGCTAGAGCTCAGAGCAAATGAGTCCATCAGTGAGTAAGTCCATACAAAGGCCCCTTGACAGGAACAGCTTGGACTCCAGTAGCCATAATCTCCACTGCTTTTCACATCCAAAAGTTGTAGAGATTTCTCTTACTGACACTGGAACTCTGAGCTGGGGAGTCTAGTGTGGAACTGGGACCCCTCACTTTTTCAAGGGGACCTCTACAGCCTATATATCCCTCTTGATTTTTATTCACCACATGCAGGTGTTGGACCAGCCTATTTCATGTCTCCACCTGTCCCACCAGTCTTGACATGCCTTCTTCTGTATGTCCTTAGTTGTAGGATTTCTGTTCAATCAGACTTCAGGAGATTCTCAATGATGGTTGTTCTATAGTTTAGTTGTAATTTTGATATGTTCATGAGAGGAGACAGGAAGAGCATATACTTACTCTGACATCTTGATGAAAATCTTTTAATCTTTTGTAAATGGTTATTTTCTGATTATATATTCCTGGTTATTCATGGGTTCTTTTGTACTGCCAATTAGAACTTCCTTCAATGGAAGAAAATTTTAACAAAGTGTAGTGCAATATAAATCTCAAAATTCATATGCAAATTTCAAGTTGAAATTTTTGCATAGAATTTGTAATTAACTTAATTTTTCAGTTAGTTTCAACTTAACAAATAGCTTCAATGTAAGAAATATTTTACATTCAGTTGTATAAAATACTCAATCTTTTACTTAATATAAAAAATGCATCAGTTAAGTTTTCAATAAACCTGTTGAGAATTATTGGTTATGGTGCTATTCTAATAGAAAAATTCAAACACTCTCAAATATATACATTGAATCTTGCATCATGAACTACACAAAATTTTCTCTAATTTGGAAATTAATTGGTTTAATCTGTAGTCACACATTCAGAAAAGAATGAATTATTTAACATTTGTTTTGTACAAAAACAACAAAATATTGAAACCACTTACTTTCCATGAATTTTGCAAGTTTTGTTGGTTGATGCATTGTGAAAATTTTCTTTTATATCATTAACCAAAAATGTAATTCCAGGAAAATACAAATATATAATTCTAAGGACAAAAAGAATTCAAATTTGGCATCTTAGAGAACATACTGTAAAAGGAAGAAGTAAAAATGATAATCAAATATTTCAGTAGCTGAAAACAATATGCCATATCCCAAATTGTCTAGTATAAAAATAAATAAATAAATGTAATAGAATAGTACATAAGCTTTGCTTGCTTCATTTTCTAGTTTTAAAGAAACAATACTTAAAAAAAATTTTATAACCAATTTCATGAGTTTTATGTTTATGCATCAGTCTCAATTTTTATTGTATCTTAATAATGTGTCAATCTACTAACTATACCTTATCTATAATAGATTCAATTTTTCATTATAAATAAAACATTTGAATAGCACATTTTATATGTAGATCTTTCCTCTTGTTATTTTCTGCTTCACAAATTGACATGTAATTGAATTATATTCAAGTAAAAATAAAATAAAATTGACAGTACAAAATCCAAAATAATCCAAAGATTGCTATTTCCTCACTGTTCATTGCATTATACACCTCTCTGAAGTTTAATGTTTAAAAAAATTATTTCCCAAAGGTATTTAATTAAAATTATTCAACTAAATTTAGGGTGTGTTTATCAGTTCCAGATCTCTCCAGAGACATTTTAATTGTTTTTCTGCAAGAATTCCCTGTGATTTTTTTTTTTTTTGGTGGAGGGGACAGATAAAAACAGTCAGTGTTGGAATCTATAGTTAGAAAACCAAGTCTTCCCACTGGAAGGTAAAGAATATAGAAAAAAATATAACCCATCTTCCTTTCACAAAAGTTATTGAGAATCAAGTAATATTATATTAGATTTTCCTAATCTAATATTTTCTTAATCTAAGGTTAGGATTTTATTTTTATGTAAATTTTGGAAAATAGGAGATAACTAAATGCCTGACCTTAGATTGTGCAACTGGAGATAGTTCTTTACATTTCAAAGATTTTATTTCTCACCAATTATTACTCATATGCCATGTAGCTCACCTCTTTTCCATAGTTATTATTTCTTGATTTTAACTCATGGATTATAGCCCTCTCCTCATGAACTAAAAACTTCACTTAATTAATCAGCAAAATATATAACTTTCTCACCTCTATTTACCTATTTCACTATTATTGTACTGACCCTAGATTTCCCTTTTTCTTTTCCTTTTTCTTTTATTTGTTTAATTTTGGGAGAGTCTTACCAACATTTGGTTTAACTTCTGGTTCTGCTGTGTCACCGTTTAAAATCATAGGACTGGATTTATTTCGCTGCTGCTCTCTCCCATGTCTACAACTTCTAGCTTTGCTCCTAAACGAGTATATCCAGAGCCACTGTTACTCAATAAAAATTTTATAATGCTACTTGAGTCTTAGCCTTTCAGACTGAACATAGATTGACTGCTTGGGACTGTCTATAGAGCTTTTGCCACCACGTCATCAACTCTTTCCTGGATCACAAGTTGCAGGACCTCTTGAACACTTTGTTCACAGTCTGAACATAGCATCTTCTAGCAGAAACTAGGACCATGTCACATTTTTTCCAGGGCCTCCCTTACTTCAAAAATAATTTTTCAACTAGGTTTATTTTTACATCTGTTGCATCTTGCTCTATGTAACCAGGATCATCTTGTTATATTCCATAGACACACTAAATAAGTATATTATAGTATAAGAAAATCAAAGGCAGAAACAAGTCATGAAGTCTATAAAATCCTCCAAAAGTAAAGCATCAAACACTGACAAAGTAAACCAACAGAGAACTGGGTTTCAGCAGTCAAATTGCTACTACATGGGATGATATAATTGTAAGTATATTTTTCATTTCTCACCTCATATTTTAAAAATTTCTAATCATTTTGTAATTTAAATCACTTAACTTTGGCTATTAGAATCTTTTCTAAAAAAGAAGAGATTATAATTTAATTTAGAAAGAAAAAAACATTAAATTCTGAATTTATTTGTTTAGGAGTATATAAATATTAGTTTTGATGACCCCACTTCTTTTTTTTCCCCAACTTCATTGAAATATAATAGACAACTAGTTGGTCATATTTACATTGTACAAGTCAATGACTTTTTTTAATTGTAGTTGGCATACAATAATATATTAGTTTCAGTTGTATAGCAGAGTGATTAGAGCTCAAGTGATCACCCTATTAAATCTAGTACCCTACTTCCTCTTTACATATTTATTACAATATTGTTGACTATTTTTCTTATGCTGCATTTTATATCTCCATGACTATTTTGTAACTATATATTTGTATTTTAAAACCCTTTGCATTTTTTCACTATCCCCCGCAACACCCTCCTGTCTAGTAAGCCTCAAAATATTCTCTGTATGAGTTTGTTTCCATTTTTGTTATTGTCGTTTATTTTGTTCCTTAGATTTCACATGTAAGTGAAATCATGTGGTATTTGTCTTTATCTGACTTTATTTACTTCAGTCCATTTCCCATCCCCTTTCTTTTAGTCTGTGTGTGTGTCTTTTACTCTAAAGTGAGTCTCTTCTTGGTAGCATATGTAGGAGTCTTGTTTTCTTAACCATTCAGCCACCCTATCTTTTGGTCAGAGCACTTAATTCTTTTACAATAGAGATCATCACTGATAGATATGTAGTTATTACCATTTTTTATTCGTGATTTTTATACATGTTTTTGTTTCTTAAAGAAGACCCTCCAACATTTTTGTAATAGTTGCTTGTTGTTAATGAATTCCTTATTTTCGTCTGGGAAGCTCATTATCTGTCCTTCAATTCTAAATGATAGCTTTGCTAGATAAAGTCTTCTTTTGTAGATCCCGGGTTTTCATCACTTTGAATATTTTGTGCCAAATCCCTTATGTCCTGCAAAGTTTCTTTTGAGAAATTGGCTGCCAGTCTTATGGGTGCTCTCCTGTAGATAACTAATTGCTTTTCTCTTGCTGTTTTTAATATTCTCTCTTTTTATTTAACTTTGGCATTTTGATTATGCTATGCCTCAGGTGAGCCTTTTTGGGCTTATTCTTGGGGAGACTGTCTGAGCTTCCTAGGGTTGTATGTCTATTTCCTTCACAATCTTGGGGAAGTTTTCCATCATTTATTTATTCAATAGCTTTTCCACTTCTTGTTCTCCTTCTTCTCTTTCAGATATCCCTATTACACAGATGTTTTTACATTTAATTTTGTCCCGTAGGCTTTTAAAATTATTATTATAGTCTTGGCTTCTTTTTTCTTGCCATTCTGATTGAGTGACCTTGGCTTCTCCATTCTCTATATCGGAGGTTTGGTCCTCTTCTTCATCCACTCTGTTAATTCCCTCTAATATTACTCTTCATCTCAGATAATGTATTTTTTTATTTTTGGTTCCCCTTTTATAATTTTCATTTCTATTTTTACGTTTTTATTTCTTTGTTAAAGTTATCACTGAGTTCATCTACACTTCCTCTAAGTTCACTGAGCATCTTTATAATCAGTGTTTTGAACTCTGAATGTTAGATTGCTTGACTCTATTATTCTTGGAACTCTGTTCTTTTCTCTCATATGGTTCTGCTTCTTTGTCTTCCATTTTGGCTGCCTTTCTGTGTCTAGTCTGTGTCTATTTCTATGTACTAAGGAGCTTTGCTTAGTCTCACAGTCTTATTGGTGTGGCTTTTTGTAGTAGATATCCAAGGGACAGTCCTGAGAGGGGTTTAACAGCAGGCCAGTTTTAGCCTCGGCCTGTGTCCCTCCAGGGCCACCTATTAGAATTCAGCAAGCAATCCTCAGATGCTATACTTATAGTTGCCTCAAGAAACCATGCCAGAAACCAAGGTCAGCAGCCACCAGTGTGAGACTTGGAGCTGCTCAGCAAGTCACACAGAACTTGCCAAGGACAACTTGAATGGAGCTGTAAGTTGGCAGTGGCAGAGTTTCAAGAAATCCTCTGTGTGAAGTGACCTCTGTTATCCAGTTTGATGACATCTCAGCTATGGCAGCACTGCATTAGCACACTAGGAAGGGGAAGGGATCAATAGAGGAACGATGAATTACAGCAGCACATCTGCTGGGGAGAAAGCCTAGCCTCGGGCCCTTTGTCCAACACCTCATTGTGCTCCTATAAGTCCCTGGTGTCCACCCACCAACAGCCTACTGGTTGCTGGTGCTCAGAGAGAGCAGGACTGTCACCTTGAAAGTTTGGTTGTGGATATGGCCCATTTAAAAGGAACATTTGCAGCTGCCAGCTGCCACTGATGCTGCCATAGCCTCTGTCCCACTCAGCCGCTGAGGAACAGGCAATCCCGCATCCGCACCCTTTCCTGCCTCATCTCATTTCAGGGTGATTTCTTATTTCTCTCCCTAACTGTAGGGCTTCCTTATCTAGACCTCCAGGTGACTCTGTTTGCTGTTTGCTCTGTTTTTCCATCACAACTTTGATGTGGTCGTAAGAGCAAATGAACAAAGCCTCTATTGTCTATCCATTTTGACTTCTCTACTCAATGGCCCCAGTTCTTTTGTTATTAATTCTCTATATAGGCAGGGCCTACATGAAACATTCTGAAAAATTGTGGAAATAACTCTAAAAAAACATTCAAAATGTTTTATTTTCAGAGAAATATTAGAACATGTGGTCATTGGTGAAATATTTTAATAAAAATAAAATAATATTTTTAATTTTATAATGTTCTTCCTAATTTTAATAGACATAATCAAATTTTTAAAAGAAAGTAAAACTTATTTAATAAATATATTTTTCTTATACAGTTGTGTTTATTAGACTTATCGAGTCATTCAATTTTAAAAGGCTTGTGATCTGTAAGGCAGATATTAGTTATAATTTTCTTTGTCTTAGCTCACATATTCCAGAATTCTGTAAAACTTGGTAGCTAATTTATTGGCTCATTATATTATATATTTCTTAAACCAGCAGAGGTGATTTTTTAAAACTTATTCTGTACTCACTAAATCATTGTCTCTTGTTTGCATTTATAGACGTAGAAGACGTCAATAATAAGAAATGAAAAATCAAACATATTTGAAGGAGTTTATTCTTCTGGGATTAACAGACGACCCAGAGCTAAATGTTTTAATTTTCCTATTTCTATTTTTCACATATTTGCTGAGTATAACTGGAAACCTGACTATTATTACTCTTACTCTGATAGATTCGCACCTCAAAACTCCCATGTATTTTTTCCTTAGGAATTTCTCTTTCCTAGAAATCTCATTTACAACAGTCTGTATTCCTAGATTCCTGGTCAGCATTGTAACAGGAGATATGACCATTTCCTATAATTCCTGCATGGCCCAAGTGTTCTTCTTCATTCTCTTTGGTTCAACAGAATTTTTCCTTTTGACTGTTATGTCCTATGATCGATATGTGGCTATCTGTAAGCCACTGCATTACACAGTAATAATGAATAGCAGAATCTGCAACCTACTTGTAATTAATTCTTGGCTGGCTGGATTTCTCATTATCTTTCCACCTGTGATCATGGGACTTCAACTGGATTTCTGCGACTCCAATATCATTGATCACTTCACCTGTGACTCTTCTCCTATGTTATTGATCTCCTGCACAGACACAGCAATCCTAGAACTCATGGGATTTTTTCTGGCAGTATTCACACTCATGGTAACCTTAACATTAGTGATTCTTTCTTATGTATTCATCTTGAAAACAATTCTGAGAATTCCCTCAGTTGAGCAACGAAAAAAGGCCTTTTCCACTTGTTCTTCCCACATGATTGTTGTCTCCATTTCTTATGGAAGTTGTATTTTCATGTATGTCAAAACTTCAGCAAAAGAAGGAGTGGCTTTGACCAAAGGTATAGCGGTGCTCAATACCTCTATTGCCCCAATGTTAAATCCTTTTATTTACTCCTTAAGGAACCAGCAGGTAAAACAATCCTTTAAGAATTTGGTCAAAAAAATACTTCTCAAATAAATTTTCATCATAAAGAAATTTATGTCCTGAACTTTAAATAGAACCTTATATCTAATGTAATATTAACTGCTATATTTCTCCATCCACGATTATATTCTACTTCCTTTTCATTCAGGTTTTATTCATCATTTACACCATTTTGACCTCATTTGGATCAACTATCTTTTTACATTTACATGTCCTGGAAATCTTCTGAGCATGAGTGATTTAATATCACATGAATGGGAATGACATTTTAAAAGAATGCCAGAGTTTAGCTTTAACAATCACTGAAGAACTTTTCCTTTGGTTACTAGAGGTAGGAGGCTTTACCTCACAGAAGAGATACACTTAAAAATTATTATCAATAAGTTCTAAAAAATTATTTCTCCCAGTGGATGTTCAAAATATTAAAATAAGCTCTTCTGAGAAATAATGTCTCCTACTAATATCTAGTATCCTATTTGTCCTTGTATATCCTATGATTTTTACATTATGGATATTGATCTGTGCTATTGGGGAAATGGGTATTATCTTCAATGTGAATTTCTTTCTTCAATATTATAACATATCTGTTTAATGCTTTTTTGGAGTAAATCCTAAAGTTACTACAAGTATGGCATTGATATTCTGTAAGACACCAATACCTTCACCACAATGCATCTTTAATAAACTGCACTAATAATTGCTCCATATCCCACGACTTTATTTTAATTCGATGATGCTGAACCTGAATCTCATCTAAGGCTTCTTTGGGAAGAACCTGGCATGTCCTGGTTCTAATATCTTCTCTTTTGACTTTTTTTTGTCTATTAAAACCACATGCTTTCTATCTCTCAGGTAGTTCTAAAATTTTCTGGTACACTGATGATACCTAAAAATATTTTCCAGTGTTTGTATGGTTTAATTATTTTAAAAATATTTATCTCTTTTGTAATTCTTGTGGACATTGGAGGGTGTGGATTTAATCATGTTTGCACTGTTCAAAACTTGACACAAATATTTCTTATAAGAAGTTATTAATTATAGCTCTACATTAAAAGAATAAAACTTCATTTAGTATTCGTTCATTTGCTTCTTTCTTATCTTCTTACAAAGTGATGCATGAACACATGAGATCATTTTATTTACCATCAGAACACTTTTCCTTAATATTCAATTGAATTCTCAATGCTTGAGTTTTTTTTCAATATTAAAAAGTTAATTTTTCTAAAAAACACCTATAGAAACAGACCTACCAATAAATAAAAACAAGTAAAAATTAACAAACTGTTGAAGAATATGAATGTCTAAACAATCTATATAATATTTTTATTTTGTGTCTTGGCAAAAGCATTTACTACATCTGCTTGCATAAAATGTTTTGCTCAGTTTGATAGTAACAGCAGTGAGAATTTAGAAGTATAATGGCTTCTCTTTTATGTATCATAGATGTAAACTTTCTAACTATTTCAGAATTATGTTTTTGTTCCTCTCTTTGCTTTGCAAGGCTTTTCATTTTTCCAGTTATTGTTTTGGAGATTCTATTTAAATCTAAATATTTGCTTTGTGTCTGATGATGGAGATATGACTCAAGCAATGCAGTGCTCAAAAAAGTTCAGATTCTTCAATGCATATAGGCAGAAATAGTGTGGTAGTAAGTGTTTAACAGCCAGTTATCATAAAAAATACACAGACATATTATAAATTTTACAAAGATAATTTACAAAAAATGAAATATACAATAAACCTCACTATAAATTCTATATACCTAGTAGATTTTCACAGAATGATTTCATTGATTGTTACCAATTGCATTTCCAAAATCAACCTATGTTTGCAAAGCAACCACAATTTGATAAATGGAGTTGAATTTAACACTGTGGTACTCAAATTCACAAGTATAGTCAGACTTTTCAATACACTCAATTTATAGAAAAAGTTGAAAAAGCTAGTAAGGATATGGAAGACTTCAACAAACTTCTGAACTCAATTGATCTAATTGACATTTTTAGAATATTCCACCAAACATCAACAGAATACTCATTCTGTTCAGTATTATGGAAAACATTATTATAATATATCATAATCTGTATGACAGAAAGTCTCAATAAATTTACAGGCTCCATATTGAGCAATATGTGATTAATTTGGAAGTGAATTATGGAAAGATATCTTAAATAACATATTACTGTAGAATCCATGGGTCAAAGGAAATCAAAGAAAAATTAAAATATAATTTAAACAAAATAAACACAAAATTACAACATATCAAAATTTGTAAAATGCAGATAAAGTATTACTTTAAAAAAAAAAACCTCAAGTATAAATTATATTAGAAAGAAGGAAATCTTCAGATCAATGACTGCAACATCCTCCTTGATAAACTAGAAAAATAGGACAGCAAATTGAACTCAGAGTAAACAGATGAAAGGAAATAATAAAGATCAATGTGAAAAAATTAATGTAACAGAAACCAGAAATGTAGTTTAAAATATTAATAAAACCAAATTGGGTTTCTTAAGAGTATCACTAAAATAAATAAATTTCTAGTCAAGTTGATGAGAAAAATACAGAGAAGATAAAAATTACCAGTATTAGAAATAAGCAAGATTATATCACTGACATTCTACAATTATTAAATGGATAATATGGAGATTTTTGAACAACTTTATGCCAATTAATTTAAGAAACAAAATGGCAAAAAAATTCTTGAAAGACACAAACAATAAAAGCTCACTCAAAAAAAAATGATGGTATATACCTATATCTATCTATTGTAGAAATTGAACTTAAAATTAAGAAACATCCACAAAGAAAATTCTGCATTTATTGGTGAATGCTATGAAATATTGAAGGAAAAAAGATATTAACAATTGTATACAAACTCTTCCAGAATGTGGTAGAGTAGGGAATATTTTCTAACTCATACTATGAGGACAAAATTATATTGACAGCAAAACCAGAAAATAGACATTATTAGGGGAAAATAGTGAGTAATCTCACTTATGAATATAGCTGTAAATGTTTAAAAACAAATGGCAAATAAATCAACTGTTATATAAAAATATTAATTCATTTTAATCAGATGGCATTTATCTCAATAGTTGTAGAAAAGCAATTGAAAAGATTCAACGTGCATCTCTGATAAAAAAAAAACTTCCAGCAAGCAGATTTAATAAGTGGCAAATAATAAAGGACATCCAAAATATAGTAAGAAAAAAAGAAAGAAAGAAAAAAACTAACATCTCACTTCACTGTGACATGAATGATTTCATCCTTAGGAAAAGAATAAGGCCAGAATGTTCAGGCTTGCTACTTCTACACAACACTGTATTGTTTATTCTAATTTATGCAATAAAATAAAAATAATAATAATTTTTAAAGGCATTCATATTGGAGAGGAAGAAGCAAAACTGATTTTATTTGCAGACAACATGAACACCTTTATAGAAAATCCTATGGACTTCCTCTTTTAAAGAGCTTGGAAGTCATCACTTCTGCCTAATAAGAAAAAAGTGTAAAACTTAATAACTTACTTTACTTGGATCTATCAGAGAAACAAGGTTGCAGAGTAAATGGCACTCTGAAATCTGGAAGGACAGGAGAAACCAGAATCACAGCTGAGATCTATTTACCTGAAGCATGAGTCTCCAGAACCTTAAATAGATAGGGACACTACAATAGTAATTTTGACAAATTGCTGGAGACTGAGCACTTACTAGCATGAAAATGAGAAGACACAAGGATCTCCATACTTCCGTAGGTTTTGCCTTCACTAATCCCACCAAGTGCTCAAGATGAAGAGCTGAATAAGATTTCCTCCTGTCTCAGGGAAGGATGGGGAAGAGTAACCATTCTGAAATAATTCCAGAATATTCTTCATACAGTGGCCTATACTCCAAGGGAAAAGATTTTACTAGAAACACTTATGAAGGCCCAGGGACACAGGCCCATTTAAAGACTGAGATTTAATCATAAGGTCATAGAATGTTACCCCTCTGCCACAATATACAACCAGGCATACAGATATCAAAGCATGTCTCCCCAAAATACTTAATAATTTCAAAGGGTAATCTTTATGATAGAGAGAACGGAAAGATACTCATTAATCAAAGTGAATATCAATAATAAGACACATAGAGATCATATATTCTCAAATATAATACACTGAAAAGGACATACCACATCTGTGGTATTCTCCATAAAAATATATAGCCCCAACATAATCGTGAGAAAACATTAGACAAACAGAATTGGGAAGAATTCTACAAAACACCTGATCAGAACTCTTCAGATGTATTAAGGTCATGAACTATGGAAAGACTAAAGAACTTTTCTAGATTGAGAAAAAAACTAAGGAATATCTCTAATACAATTAAAGACTCAGGATTTCATTATCAATAAGTAAAGGACATTGATAGAAAATCTGATAAAATACCAATAAAACCTTTAATTTAATATTTAGTATCATGCCAAAGTTAATTTCTTAGTTTTGATAATGTTCCATAGTTATATAAGATGTTGCACTTAGTGGAAACTGAGCAAAATATACAAAAAACTGTACTATTTTGGCAAGTCTTCTAAATCTAAAATTATGACATAATAAAGGTTTTTTAAATCTGATGCCAAATCCCATCTTCCTAAATGCAAGAAACTATTCTACTCACCATGGATAAACTTATAAAGTGGTACACACTACAGCTACACCGTTTCCCTCCTTTTCAGAGATACATCTGTTGAGTCCTTATCCATAAAAAAAAAAAATTAAATTGCATAGACATCACAGTACTTTATTTCTGACCAGCTCAAAGATTTCATCATTTTGAAAGACACTGTTTAATAATTCTCCATCCTACAGAATCGGGTATGAGTATATCAGGTGAGCCCTTGAGAAATACTTCCATTGTTGAGCCAACAGTAGAACAATCTCATGCACATATCTTGAAGAATCTATTTAAAGTAGTTGAGCCAGGATTCCAAACCACGTTCTTTTAGCCACTAAGCTATCCTGCCTTCTTCGGTTATAGTTACTTTTAATATATTCTACTAGAGAGAAATCAGATTGTAGAAGAGACGTATAAATGTTCTATAATATATGCTTTTTAGCTTTTCTATATCCGGAATAATGTTTTCTTTGCTTCCTTGTTGGCATTTTATTGCATAAGAAAATTCTTTAAATTCTGAGCATTTCTCATATGTAGATAGATGATAGAAATAGATGATGATGATGATGATGATGATGATGATGATGACGATGATAGATAGATAGATAGATAGATAGATAGATAGATAGATGATAGATATTCCTTATGCTGTATATTACATTACCTTGACTTATTCTATAACTGGCAGTTTGTACTTCTCAGCCCCCATCACCTTTTTTACTCATCCTCCTTCTCCACTTTCTTTGGCAACCATCAATTTGTTCTCTGTATCTAAGTGTTTGTTTCTGTTTTGTTTGCTCATTTCTTTTGTTTTTTTAGATTTTACACATAAGTGAAATCACAGGGTATTTTTCTTTCTTTGTCTGACTTATTTCATTTAGCATAATATCCTCTAGGTCGACCCATGTTTTCACAAACACCAAAATTTCATTCTTGTTTTATAGCTGAGCAATATTCCACTTCATATATATATAAAACATTCTATTGGCATATATATATACACATATACATGTATATATGTATATCTATATATATATTACATATATATATATTCTCTATAAAACACCTTTATTCATTCATCTATCAATGAGCACATGAGTTGCTTCCATATCTTGGCAGTTGTAAATAATGCCATAATGAATAAAATGGTGCATATAACTTTTCAAATTAGTGTTTCTGATTTTTTCATATAAATACTCAGAAGTGGGATTGCTGGGTCCTATGGTAGTTCTATTTTTAATTGTTTGAGGAATCTCCATACTGTTTTCCATAGTGGTTGCATCAATTTAATCCCACCAACAATGTACAAATGTTCCCTTTTTTCCACATTCTGGCTGACACTTGTTTGTTGATTTATTGGTGATAGCCATCCTGACAGGTGTCCAGTAGTCTCCAACATTTTTGGCATCAGGGACCAGTGCTCCTATGAGGATCTAATGCCTGATAATCTGAGGTAGAGCTAAAGCAGTGATGATAGCACTGGGAAGTGGCTGCAAATACAGATGAAGCTTTGCTTTTCACCAGCCATGTGGCCCAGTTTTTAACAGGTACCATCCATGGACAGGGTGTTGCAAACCCCTATTTTAAGTGGTATCTCATTGTGATTTAGATTTGTGGTTCTAATGATAAGTGATGTTTAACATATTTTCATGTATTTTTTCAGCCATCTGTATTTCTTTATGGAAGGAATGTCTATTCAAGACCTCTGCACATTTTTAATCAGATTCTTTGTGTTGAGTTATATGAGTTCTTTATGTGTTTTTGATATCAGTCTCACATCAGATATAAGGTTTACAAATATTTTCTCCAGTTCTGCAATTTGCCTTTTCATTTCTTTAACTGCTCCTTCTGCTGTGCAGAGGCTTTTTAGTTTGATGTGGTCCCACTTGTTAATTTTTGTCTTTGTTGCTTGTGCTTTTAAGTGTTATATCCAAAAAACTATAGCCTAGACTAATGTAAAAGTTTTTTTCCCTATTTTTTCTTTTTTTCATGTTTATTTTTAAAGTAATTTTTTAATTTTTAATTACAGTTGACATACAGTACTATATTAGCTTCAGCTGTACAACATAGTGGCTAGACAATTATATAACCTACAAAGTGATCACCTCAATAAGTCCCATCTGACCCCACACATAGCCATCACAGTATTATTGACTATATTCCCTACACTGCACTCCACAACCCCATGACTGTTTTTATAACGGGCAATTTGCACATCTTAATTCCTTCCCCTTTTTCACCCATATCCCCAACCTCCTTTCCATCTGGCTACCATCAGTTTGTTCTCTGTATCTATGAGTTTGTTTCTGCTTTGTTTGTTAATTCGTTCTTTAGATTCCACATGTCAGTGAAATCATATGGTATTTGTATTTCTCTGTCTGACTTATTTCATCTAGTATAATACCCTCTATGTTCATCCAGGTTGTCACAAATGGCAAAATTTCTCTCTTATTTTTTATGAGTAATATTCAATTGCACATCTTTACCCATTTGTCTATCAATAAACACTTAGATTGCTTCCATATATTGGCTATTATAAATAATGTTTCAATGAACATAGGGATGCATATGTCTTTTAAAATTAGTGTTTCAGTTAGATATCCAAAAGTGGAACAGCTTGGTCTTTCTTTGTCTCTAGTTTTAGCTTTTTTTAAAAAGTCTATTTTAAGTATATAAGTATTGCTACCCCAGCTTTTTTTGTTTGTTTCCATTCAGTAAAGATTTTTTAAATTAAATTTATTGGGATGATATTGGTTAACAAAATGATATAGGTTTAGGTTTCAAGTGTATAATTCAATAATACATTATCTCTATATTGCATTGTGTGTTCACTAACCAAAGTATTACATTTCTGCCTTTTTGCTAAGATCTAGTATAGTATCTGTTATTAACATTTTAATATCTGATATGTCCTCTATCCCTATGTTTTCTTCTTTTCTTTTTATGAATCATTCATGAAGCAGTGACTCTAAACTAATGGACAAAATTATTCTTTCCAAGTGAGGTATTCAGCTCTGCACCATTTTTTTAATGTAACAAAAAAAAAAGGAAGGAAGGAAGGATTGAAGGAAGGAAGGAAGGAAGGAAGGAAGGAAGAAAGAAAAAGAAAGAAAGAAAGAAAGAAAGAAAGAAAGAAAGAAAGAAAGAAAGAAAGAAAGAAAGAAAGAAAGAAAGAAAGAAAAAGGAAGAAGAAAAACAAAAGAAAGAAAGCAAGTAAAAAATTTAACTATCAATTGAATATCACTGAGTATATCCACTGTTCAAAGGTCAGAAATCTCCTGACTGATACGGCTTAAGGGTGAGATAACTTCTCCAAATAGATTCATGCTATTAGATTTTATTTTGTCTTTACCTCTGCTTGATACCATGAAAGCACTGTTTACCATAATCATTACTTCCAAGCCAATAAATACCCCTCAAAGCCTGAAATCCATTATGCTAATGACCTAACTAAAATGAAACTATAAAATATCCAATCTTGGGTCACACATTTTATCTGTTCTCTCAAAATACAAGTATACAAGCATTTACTTTAAGAATTCTGTAATACTTTTCTAAATTGACTAAACATGCATGCCTCCCCAAAGAGAACCTCAGCAGTACCCAAAAATATACTTTATTATTTTTTATATTACTGTAGAAACACTTATTTTGGAATTTCTTCTAGGTCTCAATTAAATTCTGACCTAATTCATGTTTTCTCATTGATTTTTATAAGAAAGCCACAGAGTGCCTCTTCTTTTGAAAGAATAATCAGAATAATTTGAAAAATAATCAAGAAAGATTACTACTTCATTAGTCTTTCCCTTTGATTCATGCAAAGTTTGATATTATAGGTAGAATTCTATATTCCTCCAATACCTAATGGCTCCCAAGGGAACACAATTGAAAAGTGTTGCCAAAATTAATTGCACCATAGAAACACTAATTTATCTGTCTCCAGAGATATTTCTATAATGTTTCCCTTAAAAACAAACTCTTCTATAACATTATACTCAAAACACATAAAATGTGTCTATTTTGGAGAAAAGCTTTCTTGAAAATCTATATCACTGAGCAGTATCAGCAAAATCATGAAACACATCACATTTAAATTTCAAAACAAATATTTTTGGAAGTATGCTCTTTGGATTTTCACATCCTTGGAATTGGATTGTTGATTGAGAAATGGATAGTTTATGACAAGGGAGGTTCTGAACAAAATCTTTAAATTTTAAATAGTGAGTGTGTAAATTTTATTAACCAATGTCACCCCAATAAATTTAACTAATTAAATATTAAAAAGTGAACTAGTTTTATAAAATGTGTAAATATGAAAGAATCTTTTTCTAAAACATTATGTTTCTCTTATTATAGATAACCAGAAAAATATTTAAGTTTGAACTGTGACTTGAATTCATCAAGGACTATCATAAAAGTGGGTATGTTTTCTCTTTATCTACATTGTTAATTCATCTTTATACATCATAGAATTCAAACAATTACTACTTTGAAATGCATGATGGGGGCATTCTGTCAATTATTGCATTATTTTCTCTGCCTATACCTTCCTAAATTTGTCACAGCTGAGCTCATAAATGTATCGCACTGTTTCAAGAAAAAGTCAGGTAGCAGTTTTTTCAGCCAGACCTAATCATGTATGACCAGATATAGTCAGACCAGCCACAAGATGCATTGTCCCATACTACTGTCATCTGCACATTTTTAACATCTCATGCTTTGATAATATTGCTAAATCAGACTATCCTCATAGTTCAGTCAGGTATCATCAATCTGTTTTCTCTCTTTCTAGTATGGTAGCAGCACACTATGCTGAACTATGCAGGTAAATATCTTTCAGAATATTGAGCATATACCTCACTGGAATTCTAAAATTCTCATTTCCTAAAGTTCCCATTTTGTTGACATAATGCTATTGGTATCTTTCTGTCAACATTGACTAGTTCAGAATAATTGATGCATGAATGCAGAGCTAAGCACATACAGCTAAAGAAATCTCTAGATTTTGAGAACAATCCTAATCTGGGTTACTTCATTAAATAAAATTGAATCAAAATCTCTTTTAAGCACTAGGAACAATGCAGTAGAAGACAAACATGAATGCTAATCTATCTGTACATGCTGCTTATATAACCTTGAGGTACATAACCCCTCTGTACCTCAGTTTCCTTGTCTACATAATGAGGTTCTTAACAGGTCCTACCGAAAACACTTTTGGGCACAGTATAAAGGTTGTAAATATAATAAAACATTAATAATCAATAATAATAAAACTGATCATTTTCTATAAAATTAATTATGGCTTATTGCTGTCATTATTATCTTTGTTCCAATATATTTTCTTTCCTTATTGTATCTTCCAAACTACCATCTGATAAATGGGAAAGTTATCTGATTATTCTTTTTGAAAGCAGAACTTGATAAAGGTTGTTATGTAACAACTTTCTAAAATAATTATTTAATCTTAGATAATTATTTAATCTAACTTGTTTTTGTTGTTTATATGACTGGCTATATTTAAGAACTCAGATTGGAACTTTTACAATATTATCTTGTTTTTAATAAGGGTTGACATTGAGTTGTGCCAACTTGAGTCACAATGGAGCAAATAGTGTCAATTTTGCCTAAAGGCAAAGGAGAAAGGATTTTAATGAATTGTCCATTAGTATAGTATTTTCGGTTCAATTTTTCACTCTGAATATTACCTAAAACACATTCAGAAAAATATTGCATTCTGATTCAAAAGTAAGTTTTCCACTGACAAAATTAGCAAATAGAATTTCATGGGCATTCAGTTTTCAAAAATATTAGTGTTTCAATAACTTGTTTAATTTTCCCAAATGAATTATTCCACAATGAAGTAAGCTAAGTATTTATTATTATTATCCATTTTTATGACTGTAGAAAAACAATTTTCTGCATGTTAAATACAATAACCAAAAATATGTAACAGAGAATTATCATAGCCATGTTTAAAATCTAAGATTTTTAAGGTAATAAAATACAAATTAATATTTCTCTGAATAAATAACTGTTGGCATGAGTTTGCAATTCTAATGGGTAACTATTTTGTCACTTCTTAATGTATTTTTTACTGTTCTCTGTGCATAATAAAAGCACTAGAAATGTATTTGAAATCATATCAGAAGTTGACATTCATGATTATATTTACCTATAGACCTAAGAATTCAGAGTTTAGTCATGCCAAATAAGACATCAATTAGAGAATTTATTCTTCTGGGAATTACGGATGACCCAGAGTTACAAGCTGTGATATTCTTCTTTCTATTGTTCACCTACCTATTGAGTATAAGTGGAACATGACCAGCATCATCCTAACACTATCAAATGTTTGCTTGAAGACTCCCATGTATTTCTTCCTCAGGAATTTCTTTTTCTTAGAAATTTCATTCACTACGACCTGTATTCCTAGGTTTCTGGCCAGCATTGCCACAGGAGACACAACCATATCTTATAATGCTTGCATGACACAAATATTTTTTAATCCTTTTGGGATCTACAGAATTTTTTCTTCTGACTAGAATGTCTGATGATCACTATGTGGCTATCTGCAAACCCCTATATTACACAACTATCATGAATAACAAAGTCTGCAACCAGCTTATAATCAGCTCCTGGCTGGCTGGTTTCCTCATTATCTTTCCCCCTGTGATTATTGGCTTCCAACTGGATTTCTGCAATTCTAATATAATGGACCACTTCACTTGCGACATTTCTCCTGTGCTGCTGATTGCTTGCACAGACACAAAGTTTCTAGAGCCTATGTCATTTTTCTTAGCGGTATTCACACTCATGGGAACTTTGGCCTTGGTGATTCTCTCTTACATGCTCATCTTTAGGATGATTCTGAGGATTCCTTCTGCCCAGTAAAGGAAAAAAGCCTTTTCCACTTGTTCCTCCCATATGGTTGTGGTTTCCATTTCTTATGGGAGTTGCATTTTCATGTATGTAAAAACATCTGCAAAAGAAGGTGTAGCAATACTTAATAATTCAGTTGTTCCCATTCTGAATCCTTTTATTTATACCTTAAGGAATCAGCAGATGAAGCAGGCCCAGAGGATTTTTGCCAAAAAAAAAAGTTATTATCAAACAAGCACTAATCATTATGAAATCTGTAGCTAAAACCACACATAAATACAAATAAACCACACATAAATGCAAATCACTGTTCTAGGTGGTGGAAATACATAAGGAAAAAAACATGCAAAAGTTTCTGCTATTGTAGGAACTAGTTCTAGTAAAGGGACACACATTAATTAGTCAACATAATAGAAAAGTTAATTACCTAGTACTTTATGAAGGGTAAATGCTATAAAAAAAATGAAATACTTTAAGAAAATGAGGGTAGAATTCAAATTACATTGAGTGGTCAAAGACTTTGCAGTCATCCAATCATCAATCAAAGGGCACTTTGGTTGTTTCCATGTTTTAGCCACCGTGAGTATGCTGTAATAAACATTAGAGTGTATATATCTTTAGGGATGAATGTTACAATGGAATCTTACTCAGCCATAAGAAAAGATGAAATACTGCCATTGGTGACAACATGAATGGATCTTGAGATAATCATGCAAAGCAAAATAAATCAGATGGAAAAATTCAAGAACCATATAGTTTCACTCATATGTGAAATATAAAACTGAAAACAACAAACAAGATAAACAGAGACTCAAGGACATTGACAACAGTTTACTGGTAATCAGAAGAAAAGAGGGGAGTGGGGAAGTAGGGATAAATAAAGGGAGTCAAATAAATGGTGACAGAAGGAAATTTAACTTTGGGTGGTGAACACACAATATAACATTCATATGACATACTATTGAATTATATACTCGAAGCCTGTATAATTTTATTAACCAATGTCACCTCAATAAATTTAATTTAAAAAGAAAAAGAGTTCACAGTTATTTATAGCTTTTAATTTATTTTTTTCTACATCAAAACATATTTCTCTGTATTCTTTCCTTTTTTCTTTTTTGTAATTTTCCAACATCCATAGAGTCATCTATTTCATACGTAAGAAAAATAAAGAGATTGCGATGTGTGATTTTAAATAAGTATTGGTCTTTACTTTCAAAAGATAAATAGTAAGCTCTAGATAACCTATGTAAATCCTACATAAATATTAATGATTTAAGATAAAATGTACAGCAACCTGCAAAGGCTAATTACTAAAACAAAAACAAAAAATCTTCTGCAATTAATAAATGGAATGGAACCTAACTTCAAGGCTTAAAAAACTATGCTTTATAATCAATTATGTCTAGCAATGGGCTTTGTCTCCTCCCTACTTTTATTCCCTTACTCTATCAAATCAGATATTCAGAATCTGTCTAGGGGAAAAATAGCTGATAAATAATTATCTTCCAATGTGAAAATGGGTTATCATATTATCATAAAATAGACTATTGGGAAATCATAATAACTCAGTCAATAAAAATCAATACAGGATTTTTACATATCTATTTAACATAAGATTAGAGAACACATTTTATTGGTATTCAGACAAGGGGAATTCAAAGACAAATCACTTGTCTTTGCTGTTTGCAGTCATACTAAGTAGTTCACTCTATTTAATTAGTATAAATAAAATATAGAAATTTAAGGTAAAATCCAGAACCTTGAAAATTAAAAATTAAAAAATTCAATACATGAAAATCAAAGAAAATAAAGATAATGTGGAAGCCTCATTACTAAAAAACTTCTGCAATTATAATATAATGTGAGAAACAATATTATAAGGTTTTAATATTTCAAATATTGACAAAACAGTAAGGTTGTATAATTATATGATACTAATGTATTATGGTCCTATATGCAATTATATAAAACATACTGCCTACCTACTTGTACCTGTCCTGGTTTTGGCTTCTACAATAATGTAGGAGTTTCAAACAAAGCATGCATGCTAAAAACTAGGAGCACTGTATGGTAGCACATATAACACCAAACCCCACGGGAAGATTCATGGTATGTGTGTCCCTCTGAGTTGAGAAAACAGTATTGCTCTCCCACTTACCATAAAATGTTTTCTGACAACCAAACCTTATACTAAACTAATCACAGGCTTTTTCTTAGATATCGGCCTATTCTCTATCCTCTGATGTGGCTTCACATGGCACTCTCTGCAAACATCTAGTCAGAAATTACCTTTGCTGTAAATCTTCAGGCATCTGACATCCCCTGCTTATACCTTGAAGTTGCTCAGATAAATCCTGCGGTTGCTTAAGGTCATACAAACTGGGACCCCAGTGTGCGTCCTCCCTCTTCCTTTTAATGCAGCTATTAGTAGAACTCCCCAGAGAAGAAAGTGAAAGGGCTCCTTTCCTTTAGAAACACTTAATATGAAGTCCACCCTCTTAACAAAATTTTAAGTGCACAATACAGTTCTGTCAACTACAGGCACTATGTTGTACAACAGATCTCCTCTCCCCAGCCCTGGCACCTACCAGTCTACTTTCTATTTCTATGATATTGACAAATATAGGTACTTCACATAAGTGAAATTACAAAATATTTGTCATTTTGTTACTGGCTTCTTAAAAGTAGCATAATGTCTTCTCAAGTTTCATTGATATTGCAGCATGTGTCAAAATCTCCCTTTTTAAGGCCAAATACTATTACATTGTATGTGTACACCACATTTTCTTTATCTATTCATCTATCAATGGACATTTAGATTGTTGTGGCTATTGTGAATAAGGCTGCAACAACTATGAGATTGTAGATATCTCTTTGAGATTCTGATTTCAATTCTTTTGGGAATACACCCAGAAGTAAAATTGCAGGATTATATGGAAATGTATTGATTGATTATGTGAGGAAACACCAGACTGTTTTCCATAGCAATGTACCATTTTACATTCCCACAAGCAATGCACAAGGATTCTAATTTTAGCATGTTCTCCTCAACAGTTGTTATTTTCTGCATATATATACACACACATATACGTGTGTGTGTGCGTGTGTGTGTGTGTGTGTGTGTGTGTGTGTGTATTCTCCATTCTAAAAGAAGAGTGGTATTTTATCATGTGGTATTTCTTATTTTAGTGGTATTTTTTATCACATTGGTAAGAATTAAAAGTATTCATCTTTTGTATGTGGAATTTGTATTAAAATAGCCATTATTAAATATAAGATACAAACAACCATTTCTCTCAAATGGTAATACGAACAATAAGGACAAGATGTATATGTGTGTCTGTGCATTCTAATATTATTTGTAATGGAAGAAATTTTAAATGCTCAACAAAGAGGATTTTGATTCATTATAGAATATCCATAAAATGAAGCCAATTTCAGCCATTCAAACTGACACTGGTTTTGCATTTTCCTAATAGCTAGTTAAGTTGAGCATCTTTTCATATATTTGTTGGCCATTTGCATGTCTTCTTGGGAGAAGTGTCTGTTCAGGCCCTCTGTCCATTTTTTAATTTGATTGCTTGTTTTTTTTTTGTTTGTTTTTGATCTGTATAATTTCTTTGTACATTTTGGATATTAGCCCCTTTATCGGAGGTGCTGTTTGCAAATACCTTCTCCCATTCAGTTGATTGCCTCTTTGTTTTGTTGATGGCTTCTTTAGCTGTACAGAAACTTTTTAGTTTGATGTAGTCCCATGCTATTTTAATAATTGTCACTTTGTAGTATAATTTGAAGTCAAGGATTGTGATACCTTTGGCCTTATTCTATTTTCTCAGGATTACTTTGAGTATTCAAGGTCTTTTGTTATTCCAGAAAAATCTGATTATGTTTTGTTTTGTTTCTCTAAAAAATGCTATCGAGATTTTGCTGAGAATGTATTAAATCTGTATATTGCTCTGGGCCATTTTTAACTACATTGATTCTTATAATTTATGAACACAAAATATCTTTCCATTTCTTTGTGTCTTCTTCAACTTCTTTTAATAATGTCTTGTTTTCAGTGTATAGGTCCTTCACTTCCTTTGTTAAGTTTATTCCTAGGTATTTTATTCTTTTTGTTGCAAATGTAAAAGAAATTTTTTTTCAATTTTTTTCTGAAATTTCACTGTTTGTATATAGGAATGCAATGGATATTTATACATTGATTTTGTATCTTGCAACTTTAGTGTATTTGAGATACCATCTCACACGTGTTAAAATGGCTGTAATCAATAAGACAAGTAATAACAAATGTTGAAGAAGTTGTTGGGGAAAAGGAACCCTCATAGACCACTGGTGAGAATTTAATTTGGTGCAATCACTATGGAAGACAGTACAGCGCTTCCTCAAAAAATTAAAAATATGACCCAGCAAGCCTGCTTTTGTATATCTACCTGAAAATTTTGAAAGCATTTTTTCATAAAGATATATGCACTCCTATGTTTATTGCAGCATTATTCATGGTGGCCAAGACATGATAACAAATCAAAATGTCCTTTGCTAGATGATTGGATAAAGAAGATGTGGTATATATACATAATAGAATGCTACTCAACCATAGAAAAAATGAAATACTGTAATTGGCAACAATATGGATGGATCTTGAGAATATCATGTTAAACAAAATAAGTCAACTGAAAAAAAGTCGAAAACCATATGATTTCACTCATATGTGGGATATAAAACTAAAAGCAGCAAATGAACAAGACAGAAAAACAAAAACTTATAGACACAGACAACAGTACAGTGGTTACCAGAGGAAAAGGGAGGTTGGAGGGGCAGAAAAGTGTAAAGGAAGTCAAATATATATTGATGGAAGGAGATTCGTCTTTAGGTGGTAAACATACAATACAGCATACAAAAGATGTATTATTAATTGAATTGTACACTGAAACCTATATAATTTTATTAACCAATGTCACCTTAATTTAATTTAACTTTATTAAATTAAAAAACCTAATGGTGGAAATGTATACACTAATATCAAATGGTTAACTGTTGCTTAGAATGAAGATTTCCTAATTAGGTAGTAATTAGTATATATATATATATATATATATATATATAGAGAGAGAGAGAGAGAGAGAGAGAGAGAGAGAGAGAGAGAGAGTCAACTCTTTAAAATGAAAAGATCCACATTGTAATTTTTCTAAAATTATACTTGTCTCTAAACTGGTATGACGTCACTAATAATTCAATTATTAACTGAATCTCTGTTTTTGAAGTACCATTATGGTTATACAAAAGTAATTTAAATATCCTAGTTTTCATTCATAATGTGTTCGACAAAAAAGATACTATTACAAAGAAGTTATATTTTTAGCATTGAATTTATTCACTATGAAATGAACTGTACTTAATTTTTCATTAATAAAAAATAGCTTTGATACACATTATTAAAATATCTCTTGGACTTTATGCTAATGTTGAAAATTATATAGAAAAGTAAAAGTGAAATTTGAGTTGCTTCTCCTTTTAAATGTATGCTAGTTCTATAACTCAATTGAAAGAAATACTTCTAAGGAAATTTTAGCTGAAATAATATATATAAAATATCTTCAATAATTTTTAAATGTTTCATAGACAGTAGACTCAGATCCTTTTTCCTTACAAAACAGTTCTCTGCCTGTTTTGCCTTTCATATTTTAAACTACTCACAGTGTTAAGAATAATACATGAATCATAGGAATAAAAATATCCAAAAATATTGATTTATATTTGTTATGTTTCCCCCCTCTGCCAAATACCTGGCCATTACCCTGTGGGATAACTTCCTCAACCTTCTCCTGGGACACAGGTCCCATAATAAACCAATTTAAAAATATTGGACAAAATTGTTCTTGTGCATGATTCATCAGTGCCCTATTACTATTTTCCCAAGTCATTAAGAATTAATCTCGAAGAATATTTCTGAAAGGAAAATTTTTTTGTAGCAAAACACATTAAAGGAGCTAGATTTACTTCTTGCCTAAGGAAAATAAATGGAAACGGCTCTTTGTGAAATATCAGAATAACTTATCAAAAATAATTCAAGATTGTTTTGCTTTTATAAGTTTTAGCTGAAAATTTGGTGTGAAGAAAGCAAGTAGAATATTTCAAGATTCCAGTTTGGGGACACCTGCAGGAAAAACCATTTGGAAACTTTTTATTAGATGTTTTGAAATGGAACATCAAAGTTTTTATAATGGAATATACAGCTTCATGGGGAGAGAAGTTGTTCCCCCATGAAGCGTTAGCTTACTGCTTGTCTTTTGATTTAAGATATTGAGCACATCAGTTTGCATTCAATATTTAACACTAACCATCAATCTTTTAACAATATGTAAGTATTCTCAGTTTATTTTTATCTGATGTTTTAAATTCTATTCATTATATAACATTGATTACTATCTTTGGTGTATTTCTCTATATATTATATGTAATATATGTGTACTATATAATATGTATTAAATAGTTAAATCAATAAACTGAATGGTGATTTTTATAATTAACTGAAATATGTGGGATATAGCATGATTTCCTTAATGTACATTTACATGTTAGAAAGATCTGATGCATATTCTTAGTGTGAGTATCCAAGATAGTTCTAAATAACGTGTGTAAAAAGTTTGCATATTTCATATCTAAACTCTGTATTCATATATACTTCTGAACTTCACCAACATATCTCATGAACATTGTTTGATGCTCGACTAATAACTAGATTTTAAAAACTATTTTCAAGAATTTTGAAATAGTAAATATTAAAACTAAGTTAACTGGATTTTCATGGAAAAACACTTCTTTTAGAAAACCAACAATAAGACGGGTTCAGAGGCTCCACTGATATCTGAGAATTAAATAGTTGTGGATTTTAAAACTATAGATACTATTTCTATAGTATCAAGTCTAGAGACTTGGTCTCCTATTTTTTACAAAGAAAGGGGCAATCATCATCAGTAGGAATTTCAGGCCTGGAAAAGATGACATAAGAAAAGCACCCTGTCTCTTAGATTTTAGCTAAACAATGAAGCATCAGAAAAGTTTATGGTCAATCAATAGATTTCCCATGTAACAATTGTAAGTAATGGAGTCAGAGTAAACATGTAGCAAGGAATCTGAGGATATTATTTGGAGTAATAAGGTTGCCATTAAACACAGAAGATACACCCATAAAAAGTATAACAGAATTGGAGAAAATAAGAAATATATAGAATTTATAGAAAGAACTTATTTTAAGCTTCAGTTATGTCTTGTGAAAATATAATCATTACTCTAAAAATAGGTACAGATATTAATGCTTGTCTAATTGATTTATTGTTGTCTGTCTTCTTTTTGGTAAGATTTGTCAAAAATCAATCACCAGAAATGAAAAATAGAACATTGGTGACAGATTTCATCCTCCTGGGTCTGACGGATAATCCAGATATACAGGTCATGATTTTCTGCTTTTTATTTCTTACATATGTATTGAGTGTTACTGGAAATCTCACTATCATCATTCTTACTCTGCTGGATTCCCATCTGAAAACCCCTATGTATTTTTTCCTCAGGAATTTCTCCTTTTTAGAAATTTCATTTACTTCTGTCTGTAATCCTAGATTTTTGATCAGCATCCTAAGTGGAAACAAATCTATTTCCTATAATGCTTGCGCAGCTCAGCTGTTTTTCTTTATCCTCCTTGGTTCAACAGAATTTTTTCTTTTGGCCTCTATGTCCTATGATCGTTATGTGGCTATCTGCAAACCCCTACATTATACGACCATCATGAGTAACAGGATCTGCTACCAGCTTGTAGGCAGCTCTTGGCTGGCTGGTTTCTTGGTAATCTTTCCACCACTGACCATGGGCCTGCAGCTGGATTTCTGTGACTCCAATGTCATTGACCACTTTACCTGTGATTCTGCTCCTTTACTGCAAATCTCTTGCACAGACACTAGTACTCTAGAGCTCATGAGCTTTGTTTTAGCTGTGCTCACTCTTATGTCCACATTGATGTTAGTAATGGTTTCCTACTCCTACATCCTCAGAACGATTCTGAGAATCCCTTCAGCTCAACAAAGAAAAAAGGCCTTTTCAACCTGTTCCTCCCATATGATTGTTGTTTCTATTTCTTACGGAAGCTGCATCTTCATGTATGTAAAAACATCAGCAAAGGCAGGGGTTACTTTGACAAAAGGCGTGGCTATGCTCAATACCTCTGTTGCTCCTATGCTGAATCCATTTATTTACACCTTAAGAAACCAGCAGGTGAAACAAGCACTTAAAAATGTTGTGAGAAAAATATTTTCCTCAAAAATGTTAATCTGACTGTAATTTATAACTGAAACATACACATTTTTAAACCAGAGAACCAATGAATAATTTATTTTTTAAATATCTTCTCTTTTGTTTTTAATTTACTCTTGGAAATACAACTGCTTTATACTATTTTGAATACAATAGTCTTATATTGCAAATCTTATGTGAACTTTAGCATAACATTATTATAGAATGGTTTTATGTACTTTCATATGAAACAACTCAAAGTTAGAACTAAAGTTACTTGGTATATTTACACATGTACTTTGCATAATACACTTAGTGAAAATATAAACCACTACCTAAAATATTTAAACAGAACAAGGTTTTTTAGTTCTTAATTCAAGTATTTCTAGATTCAAGATGTACATATACATCTAGATACAAACATATGTATATATGTATGTGTGTATATGTGGGTGTATATATATATATATATATATATATATATATATATATATACTTTTTAATGTTTTTTTTAAAACTGAAACAGTTAATTAAACCATATGGGTATAGAAAAACTCAAATAAAATAAACACAATAAAGTAAGAGTTAATGTGAAAAAATATAATGTATATTTTTATGTTGAGCATAAAATTTAACTCACAATTTACTAAATTCTCTATTAAAAAAACAAAAATCTATTATAAATGTGTCATCATGAACAAAAATCAGTAGGAGAAAAATACTTTTCACTGTTTTTAAAAAATTTTTTTGCTTCTTTTTAGAGCAAGTATTGCTTAAATCAGAAAAAAATAATAATTAATACAACAAACTATGACTTTAAGAACAATTTCATAAATGTAGAACTTTTATAATTAGAGTTAATACTTAAAGAAAAGGTTACAGCATGTAAGCACATTTCTTTAAATTATTCCTACAGGAAGCTGGGAATATTTGGCTTGGGAATAACATGCATGCTCCTCTCTGAAGACCTTAATTTACCCAAGGTTATGATTTAGGATTATTTAACCATACAAATTCTACCTAATATTATTTTCTCTCTGACCAATGTCTCTGTCTAACTTTGGTAAGATTTGAGCATTATATTATGTGAGATTATCTTGGTTGCCAAATAAACATTAAAAATAAAATCAGGTTTAAAGAAAGGATTTAACAGATTGAAAATCCTAGGAAGACTAGTCAGAGCTATGAAAATTCTGCTTAGTTCAGGAGCTGGAAAGACAAATTCATTTATATTATGACTACTTATTGCTCACAATTTCTCTTATATACTTCACTCTCTCCATTTTTAATATTTATCTTTATTTGGTCTAATTTTGTTTTTTCTTACAAAACAAATTATCTTTTTTCATGTGATAAATGGTACAGTTACATGACTTAATACATTCTTTTCAGTTTATGACTCCTGCCACCAAGTTCAACAAAAGTATCAGCTGGAAGATGTTGGTATGCCTTTGAGATGGTTGAATCACCACTTTGATTCCTGAGTATCGATTATATGTTTCATAATCATAGTGTGTTGCTTAAATATATGCATGATGGAGAAAAGCTTTTTAGATCTGTACTCTGTCACTGCCATTTACAAGCTGGATATTTTAAGGAAATTTTTAAATTCTCTGGGATTCAGATTTTTCACATGTAAAGGAGGTACAACAATTAGACTTAATCATAGTATTGTTATGATTACATATAGGTTAAATGTCTAAAACATTGCTGTAACCTAGTATGTTCTCCGTAATGTTAACAATTATTGTTATTGTTATAATAATTAATTTACATAGTCTGAGCTGTGTTATCAACTGAGAGGTTAGAGGTGAGGTGTCAGCTAATCTTGCTTGACAGTGAGGGGGAAATAGTTCTGGGGTATAAACAAACCACTCAAATTTATTTCAGCCAGTTCCATTTGGCTAATTTGGTTGTGTGGAAAGCATATCTCCAGATACAGAGGTACTTCCTAAGGTACCTACCACCTAGGGACATTCTTTAAAGAGTAGCATAGACTTGATAAATTTATGGTAGCAAAAAATTGGCCCTTTGCCATATATGAATGTCATATTTTGTTAGATTTAGTCTCTTACCAATCATAGTCAAATGTATGACATAATTTAAATTAATCACTTTAAAAAGGTTTCAGTGGCTGGAATTTTCATGTGAAGAGAGCCACATTCTTGGAATCAATATCTTTTATCTTTTGAAAAAATCAGGGTTCAAATATTGAAAGTATCATCTTCTTCCTCCTACCAAACCTACTCTCTACCTCTTATCATGTTTGGTGAATATCACTTTAATCAACTTGCCAAACCAGGAACCTGGGATTCAATTCCTACTGCTTCTTTCTCTACTATTACAACAAATCGTCCATCAAATCTTGTAGGGTGAATTTTACTTCCAAATATCAATCAAATCTTTCTAATGTTCTCATTTCTCACTCCCCTTATCTTACTTTGGCTCTTTAAAATTTATTATCTGTACTTACAAAACAATAGTTACAAAACAGTCATGGAGATTTACAGCATCACATAGGGTAACACAGTCAATATTATTGTAATGGTTGCGTGTAATGCCAGATGGGTGCTAGAATAATTGTGGGGATCACTTCATGGATTGTATAAGTGTCTAGTTTTTTTAATTTTAAATTAAAAATGTAAAGATAAATTTATTATCTGGCTTAAGTCGATGTTCTTGCTGCTAAAATGACTGTATTAAGTGTCATTGTGAAAGAAAAATAGAAAATACAAAGCAGGAAATTAGAGGATGCATAACCAGTGGAAAAATTAGGGAAGTAAAGAAAATGATAATACAAAAAAGAAAAGAAAAGAAAATGGTAGAATTGCATATAGTGCTTGAGTATGAGAAAGTGCCCAATAGTGTTGTTGACTATCTCCAGCAGTGGAGTTGGCAATTCTCAAGATGCACAGATGATTTTAGCAAAATTTCATGTTGAATGACTACTGATTTTTTCCTGCTGCTAAGAGCAGCTGAAAAACTATGTTGTCTTCTCCTTATTTCCATATTCCAAATTTCATAAGCACCTTTCTTAGGTGGATCTTACCTAGAACGCTGCTGGCAAGGCAGAACTTACAAGCTCATTTTAATAAATGAGTTTAGTAGCTAACAGGCTAAAAAGTCAAACTATAAAAATAAACTTAATTCTTTATGATAGCAGTAAATAGTTGACATTCAAAATAAATAATGCATTCCTGACTGACAAAAAAATACTTAGATATAAATCCAAAAAACTTTGTATGAAATCTATAGGCTGAACAATAAAAAATATCCAGTCATCTGTTGAGGGACACTTCCGTCATCTCTATGTCTTGACCACTGTGAACAATGCTGTTATGAACATTAGGGTATATTTATCTTTATGAATAAACATTTTCAATTTGGGGAGGTAAGATACCCAGAGGAATAACTAGCAATTCCTCTTTTGTGTATCTACCCAAAAATTTGAAAATGTTTATCCATAAAGATATATGCACCCCAAGGGTCGCTGCAGCATTATTCACAGTGGCCAAGACATAGAAGCAATCAACGTGTCTTTTGATAGATGCTAAAGAAGATATGATACATATATACAATAGAATATTACTCAGCCACAAGAAAAGATGAAATAATGTCATTTGCAACAACAGATGAACCTTGAGATAATTATGCTAAGCAAAATAAGTCAGGTGAAAAAAGTTGAGAACCAAATGATTTTACTCATATATGAGACATAAAACCAAAAGCAGCAAAGAAACAAGACAGACAAACAAAATCTCATAGACACAGACAATAGTTTAGTGTGTATCAGAGGGAAAAGGGGGCAGGGGGAGATAGATAAAGGTTAAGGGAGTCAAATATATAATAAGAGAAAAGAATTTAGCTTTCATGGTGAACACACAATTCAATATACATATGACATGTTATTGAATTGTATTCTGAAACTTATACAATTTTATTAATCAATGTAACCCCAATAAAGTTAATTTAAAATTTTTTAAAAGAATAATCAAATAGAGGACATTATTTAAAAATATAAAATAAATAAAATCACTTATATTCATAATTTTAGAAAGTGTAGTAGGGAATTGAATTAGGCTTGTGCTTTTCTTTTCTCATTAGTAGGATGGGTACCAGGCCCCTGTCTAATGTTGTTGTTCTCATTCTCTCAAAGGAGAGCATCCCTGCTGCTACTTATTTAATTTGCTTTGCCAAAGTTCAGAATGCAAAATATTTATTAGTGACATTAGAATCTAGGTCCCTGTGGATTCTTTATTGTCCAGGTGATCCCAGTGCACCTCCAGAAGACTGAGCAGAAAAACATAAATATCATTATTTTTGGAGCATCTCCTAGCTCAGAACCATCAAAGCTCTTCAAAATCTCAGAAGCAGTTCTTTTATTTTCCTCCTTACATAGATTTTCTTCCCTTTATGACAAAAATCAAAGGAAAATGTTTCCATGGTTTATAATAAGAAAGAGTCTCTAATGAGAGTCTTTATACGATATGAAAATGAAAAACGAAAAACTCAAAACCCTCTAGAAGATGCATGGAGAGTAAATATAGGTTGATGATCCTGTTAGACCATGTAGAGGCACGTTTCCCTTAACAAAACACAGTTAAAAACAATAAGGAACTGCCCGTTGAAACCATGAAAAACTATCAAATGAGGAAGTATCATAAAGAAGATATGAGAATTATTTTCACTTTTGAGAGATAAGAGAAATATTTGTTGGCATACCCTTCTGTAATGTGGTTAGTTAAGCTTACTTTGAATTTTACTATGGAAAATTGTATTAGACACATTATGAGCCATTGAAGAGTGTTTTGTATGACTAAGGTCACTGACAGGGCTAGATTTTTGTTGTTGTAGTTATCAATAAGTCATCACCCGTGCAGTGTAATATCAAGAACATACAGAAACATACTTTCCAAATCCCTGAAATTTATACCCCCAAAAAATATTACATTGCTTAAAATGTGAACAGTTTCTAAATTATAAATATTCTTTTATGATTAAAAATTTAAGCAGAAATAATTCCATCCCTCTTAAACATCTGTTAGTTCAACAGAAATGTTCCCTTAATGTCAAAATTATTCACTAGAGAGAGGAGAGAGAGGCAGTTTTTATTGTTCATGAAGTATTGCAGAGGATAACAAGGTTGAAAAGAGTATTTCACTAAAGCCATTTTCTCCTGTAATGTAGAGTGGGAAATATAAAAAAGAGACAACAGCATGAATGTCAATTTTTAGTTACTTCATAGTTTATTCTACTTATTGCCTTTTTGGCAGCCCTAGAGGAGTTAGGAGATAATTAATTCTTAGATAAGCAAAATTTAGAAGACAAGGCAAAGAATAAGGCATAGTAAATTATTAGCACACTATTTCACTTTGTTGACCTTAAAGAAATACAAAGCTAAATATTTCTCTAGCAAAATAGATTATTCAGGAACAAAAAAATTGCAATTCGGGACATGCGGCCCAATGGCAATTCATGCTCAAGTCCGGAGAACAAAGGAAAAGAAGTTCTTTTAAAGAAGAAAGGACGAATTCAGAAGTTCATAGTAAAAAAGAGAGAGAGAAAGACAGAGACAGAGACAGAGATGGAGAGAGAGAGAGTCTGTTAGAGGAAGCAACTAGGTCTTTCATCAGCTGAGTGGAGGAGCCAATCTTCCTTCTTCCTGGTTGGAGATCCTTATTTTTTTTACTGCCCTACAGAAAGCTAGTAATTACAGCAGCATCTCATTTCACTCAGGTCCAATCCTTGGGAAAATATCAAAATATCTGCTCCAGGTTTTAATCAGTAACTGAATGAGAAATACAAGTTGCTCCAGGCAAAACTTTTAGCAAAGGACCCTAACCGTTTTTAACTGAATACAGTGAATGGCTCACCATACTTACCACTCTCGTTATCTGTTTCTCTTCTTTGCAATATTTTACTTTTCCCATTTGTAAATCGTTCAAGATTTCTGCAAATTTCCCCTAGGGTGTAATTCAAAATCACAGGATTGAGAACTAGAATGCCTGTGCTTCAGTTTCTATTCTGCTACTCTCATTTTCACATTACCTCCTTGAGTCTCAGTCTCATCACCCATAAAATAGGAAAGTTGGACTATATCAGCACTAAAATCATGTTCTGATGCTTCAGGGTTTCTACTAAACTTTGATTCACTGTTAGATAAATCATCAATATGTGTGGATATGGAATAAATCTTTAAGATAAAATAGTTTTTCAAAGAAAAAGCACAGTGCAGAATAATTCTCTGATATGAAATTTTAAAAAGAGATGCACATAAATATGCTTATATCCATTAAGTATTTCTATAAGAATATGGAGAACACTAGTAATGGTGGTTTCCTCAGAGTCATAGGACTTGGACAGTCAGGGAGTGAGATAGAAAACTTACTTTATATTGAATACACCGTTAATGTTTGAATTTTAACCAAGTCTATGTTATAAGTTTTCAATAAAACTGTTTTATTTATGCATATATACACATATATGTACAAATCATGTATATAAATATGTTTTAGGCTTAATGAACCAATCATTAGCAATGTTTGTGTTAATGATAATATTATGTTTAAAAATTTCACCATTTTGCTAATATATTTTTGTTGTTCTAAAGTTAGCATGTGTTATTTTGTCATAACACTCAACCAATACTTTAAAGTTTTAAGTGTAAAATAGTAATTTTTAAAAACATGCATAAAATAAAATATTTATATACTACATTTTTAATGCAATGAATACTCCCCAGTTGGTCATATGTTGCTAACTTGTCATGTTTTCTTGTTTGTTTGTTTGTTTTTCGATGTAAACCCTAGAATAAAATTTCTCCTATTAACTCTTTAAAAAGCATCTTTCTTCTCCTAGAGTAGTAGAGTAGAAAAACATCTTCCTGTTGTGTTGGAGGTAGTTGACAATGAGTGGTAGGGTGTCAGAGTTTCACCTTTGGGCTCTCCCAGCTCTAAATGAAAAGAGGTTTTTATTATTAATCTTCACAAATTGCATTTGAGAGAACCCGTTAATAAACTGATTTTATCTAACAAAGACAAAACTAGGACTTGCATAGAGAAGGGGGATTGAAGGGATACAGAAAAATCCCAGAGAGCTGGAAAAAATTACTCTATTTTTCTTTCCTTGTATAAGCTGTTGATTGGTATGAGATGCTCATAAAGAGACCACTCTTTTGAATGTTGAAGGGTCATCAAAGGAAATATTTTTCATTATTTATCTATTTCTTGAAAAATCTTGAAAGTTTAAGGTATGAGGTAAGTGTATGTGACAGACTGTCATTATATAATATTGGCCAGTACCTTTCTTAGCATCTTCATCTTAGTTGTGCCAAATCTGCATCATTTCTCTCATTAGAATTTTTATTATTATTATTAGTTTTCCTGCATGAGTATCTTCTTTTCTGTATTATTCCCTTTAAAACAAGATTGGCCTTGCTATATGTACCTCATGGGATGTTATAAGGAACAAGTGTGAAAGAGAGATGAATCCACTTTTCCAGACTCAGAAAACTAACTGAGTGATATATTTGCAGAATATATTTTAAAGCCAACTGCGTGAAAAAGTCATTCGTTTAACAAACTAGTTGATGTCTCCTGGGGTGATACCATTTGATTCAGCAATGGAAAAATAGCAGGACCCTAGAGACTATGTATTCAGTTAGGACATATTTTCATAGCTACCATTATAAAGAATTAATGAGATTTAAGACTAGGAGTGGTTAAAAATAGTCTTTCCTCTTGCTGAAGAATATCCATAATGGTCCCAGATAATATCAACAAAATAAGACTCAAAATACAGGAAAATAAGCCATTAATATTTTACTCACCCTTCATGTGTACCTGATATTATAATGTAAATATATAAATTAAGTGATTGCACATGACATAAGGGACAACTTTAATTGAGAGGGAATCGTGGACATAAGTGATGTCAATCGAGGTTCAGCAACAAACTTTCTTACACACAAAGTAACATCATCTTTTTTCTTCTTAACTTATTTGTAAATCCAATCCATATTACAAATTACAAACAATAAACTAAATTTGTATTCTAGGGAGCAAAACAAAGGTCAGGATTCAGAAATCCTGAAGGAATAATCTACTGCTTATGTAAGAAATATTCAAAAAAGCTATTTAAATAGGAGCAATATTGATTATGATGTTAAAAAAGATGTAGACTGGTTTCCTCGGATTATATGTGCACAGTCTTTTGCTACAGAATTTGAATATCTACGTCTTGAGAAAATCTATTATTTTTACGTGTTGATTGGGTATATTTCAAAAGGCAGTGATGAGAAACCACACACCAATAACAACATTTATCCTGCTGGGACTGACAGATGACCCACAACTGAAAATTCTGCTATTTATCTTCTTCTTTCTTACCTA